>JASDQU010237081.1:6105-16970 GCA_032191745.1 Picea mariana
TTGCCCAAGAGACTTTGCCATTCTACCTTGAGCCTCATCTATTTGCAAGGTTGTTTTCCTTCCAACAGTTTGGTATTATTTGATTTTGAAATGGGGAAGTTCCAGGTTCAAACCTAACTCTGTGTTTGTTAGGCACTCACGTTCACATTGTTTTTTAGGGAGATCCACATTGACCACTTACAAAATTTTTTATCATCACTGTCTATCCTCTTATAATGTCGCTCATAGAAATATCAGTAGCACAATAATCTTACTCTTTAATGAAGCAATCCTCATTGGTAAATAAAGATCCATCCTGAAAATATTATCCCAGCTACTTCTTAATCAATGACTGGAATTATGGTTTCATGACCAACCTTTACTTCTGAGATATCATTTGTACATTCATGATATGTGTTATATATAAATTTTTGGATCCAAAGAGTAAGTCATCCATGATTGCAACAGAAGGACTTGCAGAGCAGTGTCAACTGTGGGGTAACAATAGTTAAGATTGCCAGGATCTAACCAAAAAGAAAGATGTAATTTGAGAGCTCATAAGGGAATGGATATCCAACATAAAAGGAACAACTGAATATTTGGATCAGAATTTACTCCATCACGTGTCTCCCTGGCCAGAAAAGAGGGCATGAAAGAAAATTTCGTCATTGCAACATTGGTTAGGAAACATGTTGAAATTTGGAATATCAAACCACTGTATCCAATAGATCCTACAACATGTACATTACTAGCTAATTATTTCTCCCAATATGTTGTGCATGCATTTTCAGAAATTACTGCAGAAGTTTTTATTTATTTTCATTAACAAATGTCTCCACTTTTAGATTCACTGCAAAACCCATTATCAAATATCTCACTACAGGAATAAGGTACAAGGAATAATTTGGTGGCAACAGAGATCCAGCCAGCACCGATATGACTATGTACCTGCTAAATGTGGACTACTGAAAATGTCTCTGTATGATTGATCTGATTAGAACAAGGCAGTTCACCTGGTTCAATTCTTGTATTCTCTAAGGAAGCTATTACTGTATTTTTGTATGGCACCATACTTTGAAGAATAATAATTCCTACCAATTGAAATTTTGCTGTGTCTATTAACTAGGCAAACTTAACTTCAACATTTCCAATCAAGCACAAACCCCATTCTATAACTTATGGTGTCTAACCCTATTCGACAAAACATAATCAACTTGAAGAAGAATTTATAAAGGTTATTTTAGTTAAGTTTAAGATTTGGATAGATGTGTAAAATAGACTTGATTAGCTTCCTGGCATTCACAAATTGATGGTGGTAAGAAATGTGTAAGTGAAGAATTGAGAATCATCCAGAAATCACAATTCGGATATTTCACATTAAGAATGCTATCTGGTTGGATAAAAAACTGGACATGGATGCCTCTCATGTCCTTTTTAACTCTATATTAATATCTTGCTTTACTTTTGTTGTTCATGGACAGTAAGGTTTCCTACTAGTAAGTTTATCATGTAATTTTAATTATGCCTGATGAGTAGTGTTAATTTATTTATTGTCAATGAACCAGGAGTTGAGAATGACTATGTGGAGACATATGCCAAACTACTCCTTGACCCATATTAGAACAAAACAATTAGATTTGTTTTATCTTGACCTAGAAATTGTGATGAATTTTTGGTTGAACTCATAAGTTTCTTATTCTCTGCAAAGGCTAATCAGCCTATACAATACTCTGCTTCCATATTTATATTTTGTCTGTGTTAACTCTCTTTTTCCCATATAGAGACTCTTTGACGACACAACATTATAATATATTTCCCTGTCAACGTTTAATTCCATGCAGGCAGCTGGAAAAATAATGACGATTGTGTAATTATAAATCATGGGTTTATGACAAATGAAAATTAATGGGTGCCTTTCTTGCATCAACATCATTCCAATACGCTATCCATGGGCACAAAATTCTAGGACGAAAGTCTTAGTGAATTCTAGTACTATCACCCAATGGATTATGGCTTGTGTTTCCAGTGTAAATATGGCAGTTCTGGTAAATGGTTCCCCTACGGATTTCTTTAAAAGCTACAGAGGGTTGTGGCAGGGATGTCCTATTTCTCCATTACTTTTCTTTTTAATAGTGGAATGTTTAAGCAGACAATTGAAGAAGGGAAATTTCATGGCATCAAAGTTGCCACTAAGACTATCATAACTCACTTATTTTTCATTAACGATGTGCTCATTTTAGGCATTGGAAAGTTTGAGGATTGGATGGATTTCCAATCTATATTAACAAATTTCTGTCTTGCTTCTGGTATGGATGTAAACTGCCATAAATCGTGTTTCCTTGCACAAAACATAGATTCAACTCTGAAGCAAAAGATGCATGCAGCATTTAATATACAGTTTGTAAGTATTGATGAAGGAATGAAATATCTGGGTTTTTATATAAAACCAAATAATTATAGGGTGGCAGATTGGAAGTGGTTGATTCAAAAGGTGGAGAAGAGAATAGGGAACTGGACCTTCCGTTGACTCCTCCTCTCTTTGGGAGACAGACTAATTTTAACAAAATGTCTTACAAAGTCTTCTTGTCTACTGGCTAAGCCTTGTCAAGATTCCTTCCTCTATATTACACAGGATCCAACAGCTCATTGTTAACTTCATATGGAAGGGAGCTAGAAAATCTTCAGGATTCCACTTAGCAAATTGGCAAAAGATAGCTAGACCCAAGGACAATGGGGGATGGGGTATTCGAAACCTATATTGGTTCGCACAATCACTATATACCAAGTCATGTTGGAGGGCTCTTTTTGGTAAGGGTTTGTGGAATTTGATTTTAAAGAAGAAATACCTCAAAGGCATTGATTTGACTTCTTGGTTGCGCAAAGAAGAATATAAGTTCCCGGTGGCATCAATCATCTGGAAAAATTTCATGGTTCATTGCCAATTATCAAACGGTGGTTTGCTTGGTCGATAGGGTGTGGCAAGCAGATAATGATTGGGTTAGACCCCTTCATTGGATGCAATGCATCTTTTATACTCTCAGATTCACTGATCCAACATCTTAATAATTTACACATTTTCTCTTTAGCACAGGCGGCTCTCCCCAATGCACCTGGCACACAACAATGTTGGCTCGAGGTGGATGACCTTGGTATTTCGGGAGAGATGGCCATAGAATGGAACAACTATCACACTATGCTTCGGAGTAGTGGAATTTCACTGAATAATTCAAGTGATAAGATTGTTTGATCTTGGAACAGAGCTTTGGGTTATGTAATTGCTAGTTTAACATATCAATCCATAACTTATAAATTTCTCTCGGTTGGAAACAGATGGTGGTATAAGGCTATATGGTCAATTAATATTCCAGGAAAGATCATATGTTCCATGTGGCTCTGTCTGATGGACTGTATTCTTACTGGAGCAAATTATAGGAGACGTGGATGGATAGGACCTTTAGTTTGCATTCTATGTCACGGGATGAAGAGACGACCTCACATATTTTCGTGCACTGTGAGATTTCACAAATCAGTTGGAAAGACATACTTAGTTACATGAAGATTTCGGAAGCGTGGGACTGTCTTACTTTAGATGAAAATATGTTCCAATGGTTTAATTCTTATCCAAAATTGAGGCATATACCTTTCATGGTTTTATGGGGTATTTGGAAGTACAGAAATAAAATTTTATTTGAAAATTGGCCCAGACATGACTTTAGAACTGTCACAAATATACTTCTATCAATTAAAGAACATACAAGGAGAAGTGAAGATGATAAACTGGATTACATTCTTAATCCGATCTTTTTTAATGACACTCCTATAGGTTTTTTCGATGGTGCAACAGCTGGTGGTTTCTGTGGTATTGGTATTTATCTTAAACTAAGTGCAGTTCATTCCTTCAGAATCTATTTTGCAGGTGGTGAAGGCATTAATATGAAAGTTGAGGTTATGGGCAAGTTGATGGTTGTTGGAGATTTGAAAGTAGCTATTGATTGGATTGCAGGAAAAGCAAAGTTGAATCTATTATATCTAAATTCATGGAAATCAAAGATCACGAGTTTAAAAGATAATTTCAATGGGGTCAAATTTATGCATGTGCATAGAAAATTCAACACTGAAGCAGATACACTCTCCAAACATGCTCTGAGTTGTTCTATCAGATGGCTATATTGTGAAGAATCTATAGAAGGATCTGTGGTCAATGCAGATTGTTTCTTACTATTCTAAAGTCAGAAGCACATAGTTAAACATGAAGAACCAAATGTTATTGTTTTTGTATATGGCATGTATCTATCATCCTTTCTCTAACAAGTACTATTTAGTTGGATCTTATTATTTTTTGAGGGAAGTATTATGATAGATATACAGAAATATGGATAGATAAAGTTCCAACTTATTGAACTGTTAAGAGTTCTACAATTTATAGATCCATATGTAATAGAAATTGTCTCTTGATTCCTAATAGAATAACAGTGAAACTGTTTTTTTTTTGCGTGGAAAAAATAACAAAACTAAGAGTATAGTATACATAGATTCCTTTAAGGCGTGAAGGATGTTCTTTATGACATTGTTATAGGAGAGATATCTCTAACCTACGACGAGGGTGAAATCATAATATATCAAAAATTGGAGATAACACTTTATCTTTATCCTAGTGTATCCTACAATATATTTGGAAATAACTACTTAGGTAGTTAGAGGACTTATTTGATGATCAAACAATTGGATAGAAGATTATTGGGCTATCCTCGCTCTAATATTCTTTATCCTCCATGGGCTTCTCAACCTGCACACAAAGAACAAGACCTTCATCAAACATATATGGTAGTTAAATTGAATTATGCAATAACTAACTAACTAACTAACTAACTCAATTTAGGAGAATTAGAATCAAAACTAGAAACTTGAAATTAAACATATGCATGAAAGGAGACATTATCTCGGGGGGGGAGAAGAGAGATCTCTATTTTATAAATGGAAACAACAATACAAATAAAGTACACATTTCTTCAACTGCCATCACCACCTGTAACCACTATCTGGATTCCTCCTGCCCTAGGCCACCCAAGATTGCTCGATCTCTAGTTTTCTTCCCTGCTCGAAGAAGAAAAAGACAAGGATACATGAGATATCTTTCTTGGAAAGTGGGAGATGGAAGATGTTGAGAATGGAATAAATCAAGGAGATTATGGTGATAAAAACCTTGGGGAAATAGCTCTAATTGCTTGGGATCAAATGATAACTTTGATATCACATGAGTAGTGTGTAAAGTTTCCTCCTTTGAGGTCTTATTTATACCATTTCAAGATGGTTAAGACCATTTCGCACGAGAATTAGAAATTTATGAAACTAATTTTCCTATAAACTATGCACTTGAGAATGCACTCACGTCTTTCCTTAAGTAAACTGGTGAATACTCACCATCTTTGTGAAGGAAACTAGCGAGTACTCACCCTCTTTGTGAAGGAAACTAGCGAGTACATGCAAATGAGGCTCATTTTGCAAAGTTATGGATGGAAACAGTCAGCCAAATTCAGCTAGAGGATATATTAGGGCTAGTAGAGTGCATCTTAGCTAAATCAAGGTGCCTAAAGATGTTATAACAAATTTCCCCTAATGTGTGAGGTTAGAATGGAAATTGATTATTGAATTACATTATAATGTGGTGGTGGAAGATACTGAGTGGGGCCAGGTGGAGTTATCCAAACATTGGATCAGGGAAGCACCTGCAACAAAAGATAAGGTATGATATGACTCTCTTCTCGATGCAAGCATACAAATGCTCATGTGTGAATAAGCATGGCTGCCAAATCAAATACACTGCAGATCCATGAATAATATAAAGAAGTCATGATCATGGCCACAACAAAATGCAAAGTGGATCCATGTACATATGAAAGTAGCAAGCATGGCCATGAAAGAGATACACAATCGATCTATGTCAAATAGATCATAGCCACAAATAGATACATAGTGGAGCTATGTCTCAATATACATCAGAAGGATAACTAGAGAAATGAAATGGACAATTGATCCTTCTGAAGGTACCAATGTCATATATGTGAGTGTGCAATCTTTCACAACTTGAGAAACAAAATGAGAGGATTCTACTTATGGCCTAAGGCCTTCAAATCTAAACCCATCAAAGGTATCAGTCTACACCATGTGAATAAATGATCCAATGTTGAACATGAGAGACAATGTTTTATTACTATTCATTGATGTATATCATTAACAAATGTGAGATAACCCACCAATAATGATAATTTGAATCAAGGTACCTAGTAAATTATAGCAAGTGTGAATATATGTATTGAGGTTGAACATTTGTAGAATTGATCGATCAGAGAACATTAATGTATTCCCACTATCAATAGCAAAGGAATATGTCGTTGATGAATGCAAGCCCCAAGGTATTAATAATTCTCCAAATCCCATTCCCAGAGAAAATGTGTCAAAATCGATGGAAAGATATATGTTGGAAGGAGGGCATTAAGGCACCCCCCATCATCCAACACAAATGAAAAGAAGGATAATCGTTTGGAAGGACTCAGACAAAAAATGTAAGGACATGTCACCAAGTATGTATTTGGCATGCACCAGATGGAATGGCACATGGCAGGGACCCTTTGGGCAACAATCAATAATGAAAACTGCTAACAAAGGTGAGGAATTCCTGCACCAATGATGAAAATGGAACCCAAGGTACTGCAAAAATCCTATTGTGTGAATGAAGGTCTTCACGTTGAACACAAAGAAATCACTCAGTCAATGACCATTGATGAATGTCATATGTTGAGTGCAAGGTAACCTATCAATGATGAAAATAGGCCCAAGGTGCTACTCTAGGTCAAACTCTCATAACAATGTGTCATATTCAATAAGAGTTGACCCGCTAGCAAGAAGTCAATGGAGACCTTCCATACTTGCACGAGTATATAACAAAGATATTGATGATATTGAAACAAATTTTGGAAACTAGGAAGGTCGAAATGGATGGTCAAGAGACAATCGATAAATGGTTGACAAAGGATAAAGCATCCCTTGAACACAAGCACGACACAATGGTGACTTGGGGAAACATTTGACAAAAGTGGAACAGTGATATAATTTTGTGACGCAGAAGGCATCAAATAACTCTCCATAATGACTAGAAGATTAACGAGTCGAAGGAGTAATAAAACTCAAAAATCAAGGTTTGGATTCTTAAGGCCATACTAAACCCAACTTAATGAGTGACAGACTCAAAACATGTTTCGTTGTTCAAGGGAGACATGAATCAAGACAATTTCCAAAAAAAACATAGATATTAATTATTTTCCCCCTCTCTCTTTTTATAATGTTTGATTTATTTTTGTCTTTTTCATATTATTAAAGCCTGAAAAAGATCACAAAAAATTATATGTTACAGTGGAGGAAACGAGTGTCATAGGCAAGAAAATTAGTTCCAAGCACAAGGAATATACCTATGTAATGTGAAAGTGGGTTGTGCATGATATGAACACTCTTGGGAATGTTTCCTTCAGGGATACAAAGTTTCGGGTTACAAAGGAAACTGGCTTAAGAGAATTCAAGTAGTGAGTAGCAAAATGAAAACTAAAACAAGATTTAGGCTCAAAAACACGAGCAACAACATGTGATGCATTCAATACAACTCAAAACTTAAAAACAATGTGGGAGCTCTGTGGGTATTGGCCAGAAGAAGACTAAGAAGAAGTCATGTGGCTTCGATGCAAAGTCATGGAGGGACTAAGAGGGATTATGAGCCTAGGAAAATAATCAACATGGGCACCAAACTACAATAAAGGTTTTAACTAGGGCACCCATGAATGGTAGGCTCTACCATGCAATTTACAACACTTTTTAAATGGAAAGAAGGCTTCATGTCGCAACTTGGTGGGGTCAAACTTAAGGAAAAAAAGGACTAGGAGACTATTAATGTATAATGAAAGTTGGAAAGCCTATCCTACATGGCAGTTTTGAGATCCTTACATGTTAACAAGGACCAATATTGGATGAAAAACACTCATAAAGGCATGATACTTTTGTCACAACTGCAAGAAATCAACCAAAAAAACCTAGCAATGACACTTTTTAAGCATTAGTCTTGACAAATATTAACAATAAATGTCAAAATAGGAATCTTAGACTATGCAAAAGTGGGTAAAGAGTGATTAAATAGGTGAAAAGGTGAATTTTTACCAATTCATTTGATCTAGATGTATGTCGGTGGCCTCCCACCTATTCCAACTAGCTCATTTTGGCAGTTTTCCAGTTCAGTAGTTTTTTCCTAGTTTTATGGTCCCTAACTTCTCGGGCCGTTTTGAGGCCCTAAACAACGATTTTAGGGCTCGCTCCAATTCAAACATGTAGGGATCACCATAGACAACATGTGTAGTCCTCGGATAAACCTTTCCAACGAGCTATCGTGCACCTAAAATGGAGATTGTATGCAAAAGTTACGACCCCGGGAAGTTGATGTACTAACTTACCCAAACGGGGCCCACATGACTTTTGGCGCTTTATCTCCTAGGGTTAGGGTATTGGATGTCTAGGGTTTTTGACATTCCTTTTTATTGTAAAAATTCCTTGAGAGCCTCATTGTAATCATCTTCTTGTGAATGAGTGCAACAGTCACATCTCTTCTCAAAGATAAGTCGCCACCATTCTAGCAAGCTTGTTTTCCGTTGCATTTTACAGTTTCAGCTTATTTCTTTATAATTGAATAGAAACCAATTTTATTGTATCTCTGTTATTTTGTGTTAAGCATCTTTTGATAATAATCTGTATTCATTTTTTTCTGCTCATAAAATCTGGATCAGTGGTATCATATCGGTCTGCTCCTTGTCATTCTTAATGCATGTCCCCAACAAGGTCAGGGTAGAAAGAATTGGGTCTCGAGCTTGTTTCTCTTGAGGAAAAAATCTCTCGCACGACCAAGCAACCTCTCATGGCGAGAGAAACGAAATATGATGGGATAGTAGATCCCTTCAAAATGTTGCTCAAGGAATCCCTCATGCAACAGAGGAACGAGATGATGGATAGTTTTGCGCAAATCCTTCGGCAGCTACCAACAGGTGACGCATCTTCCTCAAATGGAGGTGTCGCCCCCTTCAAGGTACAAATCAACTTCAATATTCCTATATTTGAAGGTCATATAGACACAAATGTTGTAGCCAAATGATTGAATCTGCTAGAAGGGTATTTCTATGTCCATAACTTCTCGAATAGAGAAAAGATTACTTTTGCGGTCCTCAAAGTCGTTCCCCATGTCAAAGGTTGGTGGGAAACTTTCTGTGAGCAGAAGGAATCAAAGGAAACCTCATTATTTATAGTCGTGGTCACCTGGGAGTCCTTCAAGGATGTTATTAAGGAATAATACTACCATGTTGGAAGTTATGACGACCTGTATACAAAATGGACCACACTACGGCAGGAAAGAGACCAAGCAGTGCCTGAGTTCACAAATATCTTCCATACCTTGCGCACCAAGCTGGGTATCAAATATTTTGAGCGACATTTGGTGCTCAAGTATCACATCGATATGCATAGATACATCCAGGCCTAAATGGAGTTTCTAGACATCTCATCCTTGGGCACGACCTATCGATATCTCATTAAAATCGAGCAAAAGCTCAAACAAAAGACGCAGCAATTTGGGCTTGGGAACCCCTCATAGAAAAATTCATAAAAGGGAGGCCCCAACCCGTAGAACAAAGGATAGAGAAAATAAGGACTGCCTCAAGACAACCAGTCTAGGGCACAAGCAAATAAGGACACCGAAAAGACAAAGAAAGATACCGGAAAGTGGTTAAGAGCCCCTATCATAACACTATTGATTGTCGCTCAAAGTAGTCACTAGTGGTTGAGGTGAAAGTCTCTTAATCAAATGTGGGTTCTGACTCTGAGACAAAACTAGAAAGGGGGATGAATCATTGATGCAGAACCAAATGCTACCATTTCTACCACCAAGCTCAAGCCTTGAACCAGACAAGCCATATGAAGGCGAGTGCATTTTTCATTCATAGATGTGGATGAAGGGTACCTCGCTACACTTCATCATTGATAGTGGTAGCCAGAAGAACCTCATCTCAGCAGAGGTTGTCAAGCGACTCACCCTACCAAAAATTCCACCCACAGCCCTAAACCATCGAATGGCTCCGCCAAAGAAGTGACATCTGCGTTAGCCAACAATGTCGCATGTCATACGACATCAAGCCCTTCAAAGACGAGGTATTGTGTGACGTTTCCCCTCTCAAATTTTGTAATGTTATTTTGGCCCAACCATATTTATGGAAACGCCATGTTGTATAGGAGTCTAGGCCTCACAGTGTTATTATTACTTTAAACAAGAAATTGTACATGATACTAGAGGAAATCCAACCTAGTGTTATTTCCTTGATCTCTGCCAAGAAATGCAGGAAGGTCATCTCTCAGACGGGGAAGTTTTTCTTCTTCGTGATTCACTCTCAGAATGAGAGAAAGATCATAGCCACATACAGGGTCTTTGCAGTCGACCTCTCCAAACAACAGAAGCAAGTGGATAAGGTCATGGAATCATACTCAGATATCTTATCCTCACCTATCGGGATACCTCTGCACTGTTAGGTTAAGCACCCCATCGATCTGACCCCCGACGCACCGCTTCCCAATGGGCCAGTCTACGGCCACTCTTTGTTAGAGAATGAGGAGATCATATCAGTTAGAGGAGACAAGGGGCACATATGTCCCATCTCATCACCTTGCGGGAGCCCAATCATGTTGGTAGAGAATAAATATGGAACCTAGTGACTCTGCATTGATTATTGGGCCCTGAATAAAATCACAGTCATAAACCAGTACCTGATTCCCCAAATCGATGACATCCTTGATCAACTCATAGGGGA
>JASDQU010237082.1:0-10071 GCA_032191745.1 Picea mariana
ACCAACCTTCCTAACCTCTTAACTCAACAAAAGTATGGTGATCTTGGAAAGCTTCTCTTAATGCTTTTCGAGCACAGAAACAAAATTCTAAAGAATCACAAGTAATCACTTACCGTCTTAAGGTTTGATAGACCAATTAGGTCTTATTGAACGTTAATCATTATCATCATCATCATCATCATCATAATTATCAATATATTTTAAAAAATAAATTGAATTATAAAACAATATAAAATTACTTATATTAATACACATTTCAAGATTTTAAATATTAACATCACATTATGTTTTAAATAAAATTTATTTAAGCCATCCCCTCTCTCATATATATAAAATCACAAAATCACAAAAAGTGATTAAGAGAAAGTGTAAACTTTTAAATAGATTTGGTTCAATAATCATAGACGTTTTTTATACATTAAATGATGGAACGTGTTAAACGTTTTTTATACATTAAATGTTGGAACGTGTTTATGAGATCACGCAACTTACATTAAGTGATTAGGACTCGTGTTATAAAATACAATGAAAGTGTTTAAGAAAGGGCTTTAAAATTAATTTTATTGTCAAATAGAATTGATATGTTATCATGCTTTTATGAATGCCACTCCTTTATGAGTTGAGACGTCATATAGAAAAACCATTTAATTACAATTTTTTTATAAATATTTCTTTTTATATTCTAGAGATATTAGAAGTTTAAAATTAAAAAGTTAATTAAAAATTATAAAATAATAAATTAAAGTTAAAAATTATAAAATAATAAATTAAAGTGTAAAGTAAAAGATAAAAATGAAAATAAAGTATAAAATTGATGAAAATAAAAATAAGTAGATAGATATTGAGATGAGATGGTAGTTGAAAAATAAAACAAATTAAAAATAATAAAATAAAGACATACATTAAGATCATAATAGTGTTGTTTATTAACATTAATTAATGTCGAATTTCAAATTTAATGCATGGATATATCACATGCACTAAGGAAAAAGATTCAATAAGTATCTCAAAGTAGATCATATAGATCGTAGTTCATAAATGATGTAGAAAAGGCTCATTTAGCGCTATGAACCCAACAACGTCCAATCAAAACAAAGTAGAGCGATCGTGGATTAGCTAATCCATGAGTAGACATTTGTGCCCTTAGTATGTAGCTCTCAAAATTCCTACCATATTAGAACTAATTTCCTCTTTACTAGATGTTGCTACGCTAGACATCGAGACAACTAGACTCCCTTTGCTAGTTAGTGCTACAAAAGGGACATGTGCAAGCACCTATTGTGATCATTTCCTCATTTTTATTATGCACTGAGATCACTCAAAGAAGATTAGATCTAGGTTACCACAAAATAAATGTCAGAATGGTGTATTTGATGTAGCATAGGGCTTGCAAATAGAGTACATTTAGAAAACAAAAATAACAAGGAAAAAATATAATTTAAATTTAGCACAACATGAATACACACCATAATCATTTTTTTGTATTTTTATTGAAATCACATAGGGTTTAAAATGCCTCTAAAAAATTATTACAAAAAATAGCATAGCCAAGTTGAAATATTCTTGATCCAGCTGATATGGATATCTACTGTGGCATTATTGTCTTATCACTCAGATCTGATACTCTAGGGGTTTGTGGATGTGTTTGAGTTAATGGTTTAACATGCTTGGTGATTTTCACATGTATTTTTCATTTATTTATTGTTTAAGCAGTAATATGATGCATGTGAAATAAAGAACAACACCATCTCACTAATATGTATTATGAGGAAAAAGAAAGAATACAACAATAGGCTCGAAGCAGATAAAATAGTCATCAGTTTTAAATCTCATGAATCGACACTGGACTACAAAGAAACTAATATGAAATACCCGTGATCAGAAGATGAAGGCAGATTTGCGCAATCACGGATAGATCGACAAAATGCAGTTCCAGAAACTCACGACAACTACTGCAAATACTGGAAAACTTGCCCTGATGGCTATACTCGACAGAACGGACTAGAAACTTTCCCAAACTGAGCGCCCTGACCTCTACGTTGCTCATGACAATTGTCAGACAGAAGATCTGACCTCCGAAGCTCCAGATGTCACCCCCTAGGGGTTTGCGCACCTCCTATAGTGTGTGAGTGTGCCCTAGTGATCCCACTGATGAAATTCGACGATGTATGTCTCGAAATGATCATCTCGGTCTCCTTTGTAATGGATCAAAAGGGTTTCCTCTGATCTGATCCAGAATACCCCTTGGAATCCCAAATATCCCTCCTCAATAATTGTGCCCTTCCTAGTTGTATGATGCGCACTAAGAGATTCCACCATTAGAATCTTATGACTAGTGGCTCAAAAGAAGTGCCCTAGATAAATCTCAACTGGGTTGAGAGGAATCTGCAAGTTAGTCCTTGGTCTCGTGCAGCTACACAAAACCCTCTCTAACCCTTGCACCCTCACTAGTTGAGTTGCGCAATCACTGCAAACTACATACTCCTTAATAGCACGGTGAAATACCTGGATGGTATCTCCGATAGGCTAGGGTGTATCTCTCAAAACCGAAAATGATCAATCGTCGTGGTTTCCTCTAGAAATCCACAAAACAAAAAGGGGGTTGATTTCCTCCTCCTCTGGAAACTGTCTCAACATCAAATCATAACATAATGAAAAATTAGGTCAAATTCCTCCCTTTATACTCTTCATGTTCTAATTCTTCATTTACATCACTTAAGCTAGGCGCTTTTCCTCCTAAGGTGAGTGATTAATTAATTAAGTCTCCCCCTCAACACATTTTTCTTCTATTTCTCCGTTGACTTTAGATTAAGTGACTTTTCCTATGCTTTTTGGCTTAATTCATTGTTTAGCCACTAATCCACCCTTGTTTCTCCTCTTGTTCTCTATTTGGACTATAGTCTACGGGAACAAATAGACTACTAATTCACTCCCTGTTGGCCTACTCTTGGGAACTGGACATCACAGTCCTCCCTTCCCGAGATTGCTTGTCCTCAAGCAACATCAATCATGGGTGTTGCAATATATGTTGTCCCTCCCATGTGGCGTCCTCCACTGGAAGTCCCCTCCATCTAACCAAGCACTCCCTAATGACCTTGCTCCTCAATCTGTGTTCTCTCTACTCGAGCACCTCCTCCGACACTAGCTCCAACTAACCCTCCTCATCCAAGGGTGGAAACTCCTTTGAAATGATGACCTGTTGTCCCACTTCCTTTTTAAGGAAAGAAACTTGAAAGACGTTATGAATCTTGCTACTCTCCAATAGCTCTAGCTCATATGTCACCTCACCTATCCTCCTGATGACTCTGTATGGCCCATAAAATCTCGGCTTCAACTTCTCCACTCCTCTCCTCTTCAAGGAGGACTGTCTGTATGGTTGTAACCATATAAAAAGCAAATCCCCTACCTCAAAATCGTGCTCTATCCTCTACATGTCTACATAGATCTTCTACTGGTTCTGAGGTACCTACAAGTTTTCCTTCACTACCCGCAGGATCCTCTGGGTCTCCTCCACCCATTCTTTGGCCCCCGGGACCCTGTTATCCCCAAACACAGTATCCACAAAAGAGGGTGCATTGTATCCATACAATGCTCTAAATGGTGGCATCCTGATAGACATATGGTAAGTCGTGTTGTACCAATACTCACCCATGTGCAACCATCTCACCCATGTGTGTTGTTTCCCTCCCACATAGTTTCACAAATACCCCTCCACCTATTTGTTGACAATATTTGCATGTCCATCTGTTTGTGGGTGGTAGATGGTACTCGTGGCTAGCTATATGCCCTCCAACCGAAAAATCTCCAGCCAAAATGCTTTGATGAAGCACCCATATCTATCACTAACTATCTTCCTGGGTAAGTTGTGCAACCAAAATACCTCTCTGAAAAATAACTTTGCTACTTGTATGGCCTTGTATTCTATGGGTATGGCAAAGAAATGTGCAAATTTGGTCATCCTATTGACCACCACAAATATACATTCCAAGCCCTGGACTCGAGGAAGACCTTTAATGAAGTCCATAGAAATGCTCTCCCATTTCTTCTTTGGAATGGGTACAGGTTGAAGTAACCGGCAGGGTGTGTCTGCTCGGACTTGTTCTGTTGACAATTCGTGCACTCCCGGATGTGTTTTAGTACATCATCCTTCAGACCCTTCCATGAGAATCTCTCCCTGATCTTTCTGTAAGTTTTGAAGTAACCCTGATGCCCAGCTGTAGGAGAATCATGACACACCTTTAGAATCTTCCCCTTAAAGCTAGATTCTGGAACCAAGTAGATATGATCCTTTTAGAAAATGACATCATCTAGTACCCGATATCTATCATCAACCACTTGTCCATACATCACCTCACAAGAAAATTTGTTTTTGGATTATTCCACCAACAAATGTGCTTTCCAATCTATGCAAATTTCCTTCATTGAACACCCGGGTGGCCTCCTGGACAAGGCAACTGCTACGACGTTCATCTTCCCCTTTACATACTCAATGTCAAAGTAAAAGGCTTGGATCTTCGAGACCCACTTCTGTTGTCTCTCACTGAGGTATTTCTGATCCAAGAAATACTTGAGTTTATTGTGATCAGTCTTCACTAAAAATATGCTACCTACCAGATACTGCCTGAATTTGGTTAAGGCATGCATGATTGCTAGCATTTCATTATCATAAATAGAGTAGAGTATCTCTAACTTGTTGAGCTTCCTTCTCTCAAACACAATGGGATGGCCTCCCTCCATCAAAACTTCTCCAATACCCACCCCTAATGCGTCGCACTCTAAGACAAACAACTGAGAGGAATCTGGAAGGGAAAGAAGAGGGAATGTGCTCATAACCTCCTTCATTTTCTTAAATGTCTGATGTGACTCTTCTATCCAATGAAAGGCACCCTTCTTAGTCAAATCTGTGATTGGTGCTCCCAACTATGAAAAGCCCCTGACGAACCGCCTGTAGTAACTGCATAACCCAAAGAATCCCTTCATCTCCGTGAAGTTCTTGGGTGTTGGCCAATCCAAAATGGCCTTGATCTTCTCTTGATGAACTTGTACTCCCTTCTCACTGATGATATGCTCCATGTATAGCAGTTCTCTCATCCCAAACTCACATTTGGACTCATTGGCATATAATGACTGTCCCTGCATAATTCCCAAGACCTCCTCCAAATGTGTCAGATGCTCATCCCATGTCCTGCTATAAATCAATATATCATCGAAGAATACCAAAATCTCTTTCCTCAACTTCCCTCTGAAGATGTGGTTCATGCAAGACTGGAAAGTGGAAGGTGCGTTGGTCGATCCAAATGGCATGACCAAGAACTCAAAATGTCTGAAATGGTATATGAATGTTGTCTTCTCTACATCCTACTCCATGATGCTAATCTGATGATATCCTGACCGCAGATCAATCTTGGTGAAGAAAACTTCCCCATGTAACTCGTCCATCAACTAATCTATGCGCGAAATGGGGTACCTATTCTTGATCATTTTCTTGTTGAGAGCTCTATAATCAATGCACATATTCAATGTGCCATCCTTCTTCAGTACCAGAATGACTGAAGAGGAAAAAGGACTCGTGTTGGGCCTGATGTGCCCCATCGCAAGAAATTGTTTGATTTCTTTCTCAATATCGTCCTTGAATCTCTTGGGGTTCCTATAGGGCACGGTGATCATTGGTGTATCCCCTGCCTCCAACTCTATCATATTCTCAAGTCTCCTGTCTTGTGGTATCCCTGGTGGTATCGACCCAAACACTGGCTCATAATGACTCAGAAGCTTCATGATATGTGGATGGTAATTCTCTCTTCCCTCTGAATCCTTCATTATGGTGATCAAATGCTCTGCTGCATAGGGTACATCACCATAACGGAATATCCGCTCCATCCTTTTTATTGATACTGCTCGTGGTTCTCTTGTAGACATGCCTCTCAGTACCACTCTCGATCCATTGGCGTCTCTGAAGCTCATGGTCAATGTCTTATAGTTGAACCCAATCTCCCCCATTGAATATAAACATTGTACCCCCAATACTACATAGAAAGTATATGTCAGGGTGTAGTTGCCTAGTTTGACCTCTAGGTCTAGGATCATTGTTACACATTATTTTGGTCACCCTGGTGATGTTTCTACAAGCATGTGTTCAAGCTCTCAAAATGATATTTTGCATGAGAAAAGTAACTGGTTTCTCCCTCTACAAAACTTGTTTTAGAAGGACGTCGCAAGCTAAGAGTAATACACAGTGTGGAAATGCATGATTTTTGCAGGTTGTCCTTAACCTAGCTTGAGGAATTTCCATAGGATGCTCTATAGAGAGGGTGCGATGTCATTTTAAGACTAAGAAAAGGGACAAATTTCATGAAGGTTCTAGAAGGGAATCTTCTATAATATGAGGTGGCATCCGTATGGTTGGGATCCTACTGGCTTCTCTGATTTGATGGGATCATCCTAATATCTTTAACCATTTATCCTTCTCCTATATAATGATGGATTTCTCATGGAAAAGGTTAAGCAAAAATCAAGCAAAATCAAGTAAAGAATAGGTTGAAGATTGTGTGAGGAACTCTACTTCAATTGATGCTTGAGATCTCCACTATTTCATCAAGCTATTGTGGGTCATCTTCATGCAAGTTTTAAGCAAGTGTGTGTGTTGGAGCAAAGGGCCACTAAAAGGGAACCTTGCAACATCAAGGCAGTTTGGTTGTATATTCCACTTTTACTTAATATAATATAGTGGCATGTTTCTTTCCCATAAAATCATTCTCATTTTATTACATGACTCATTGATCACAGGTATAGGTTTTCATTTAACATACTATTGTTGCTTTCACTTTGGTTGGTTTGTGTTCCATTACAGGATCAATAGCACAAGAGCACTGGATTGAAGCAGGGAAAACAAAGAAATAAGAAAGTGATACTTAAAGGTATGTCATTCATCTCTTATCCTATAGTAAATTCAATGATTAAACTTAGGGAAAACGCCATGTCCTATCTCATTTTGTTCTAGATCTAGGTGGATCTAAGGAGATCAATTTATGTCTACATTCACTGATTTATCCAATAAAAATCATGTCCAAACATTTCATCATGTATCCATCTTCCACTACCATGTGGAATCCCTCAAACTCCTGAGTGTGTAACCCCCTAGCTACTAAGGACGCATCTATGAAATCGTGGGTGGCCCCACCATCAACTAAAGTGGTCATGTGCTACCCCTGTAGAAGGCCCTTGAGCTTGAGAGTGTTGTACCTAGGTACTCTGAAAAGGGTTTCTATGGTCCCCCCTTTCACCTCTCTATGGGGTTTTGTCTCCTCCTTGGTTTCTTCCCTTGCCGGTACCTGAGGTTTCTTCGATTGTTGTTGTGGCTCATGTGTGGTATCCTCCTCTGAATCATTGTCTACATGTGCCCCAATATCCTCATCCTCCTCCTCAATTTCCGATTCTACCTCAATGTAGTGGATCTTTCCCTTTCCTATGCATCTATGCCCAGGGACACAAGGGTCTCTGTAAGAGAAGCAAAGCTTCTTTTTCATCAACTCCCATCTCATGTCATCATCCAATTTGTACTTACCCTTCCATTCCCTTTGAGGATTTTTCTGATCCTAGTCTCTATGTGGTACAAAGGGTTTGGTAAAGGTTTTGGGTTTCAACGCTTAGTCACCCATGTATCTCATGCGCACAATGGCCTCCTGTACGGTGTGAGGGTTGAAATCCTTAACCCAACCCCTCAATGGCTCTATCAATGCCTGGGTTAACAACATCACCAGTCTATGCTCCTATATATCTAATACGACCACTGCCTTGCACTAGAACTCTGTGATGAAAGCCTCAACTGATATGGTTTGTCTCAACTGTGTAAGGTCCCTGAAGTGGAGCTCTGGATCTCTCATGTCAAACCTCTCCATAAACTTCTCAGTGAAATCCAAGTATGAATTAATGTGGTTGTGACCCAAGGTCACCAGCCCATGGTACCACCACTTGTGGGTCTCCCCCTCCAAGTGCAAGGTGGAAAAGATGATATCTTCTGACTCTGTCATCAGATTAAGCTTGAAATATGTGTCAATATTTTGTACCCATGCCTGAGTTGAGAATCAGGATGATCTATTGAAAGTAGGAATGTTTAAATTTCCCACTTTCTTGATGAAATCCATGTTGTGAGTTTTTTCATTGCCCCTCTGTGCCTCCCAGGGTCTTTCTCGATATATGATCGAACAATATTTCATCAAACTCATGTCTCCTAGTGCCAAGTAGTCTCTCATGTAATCCCCGAACGAATCCTGAGGCACTACATGTCCCTGACCCGACTGTCCTCCTGCCTACCCTTACTGTCCCAATAGTTGTACCAATGGTTGTCCTCCCTAGATCTGTGGGTATAAAGGTCGGGGAATCCTCCCAGACCATGTGTAGGCTCAGAATGGTGAAGGGTGCGGACTAGCTCCACCCTAATATCCACTAGAACCATTGTCCCCACCTCGTTGGTGTCACAATGAACTACTCGTTCCTCCTACGGAATTGACACCTATAGTTTTCATGCTATGGTGGATCATTTGTGTACTAATAACCATCTGATGTATGGTGTTTATCATGTCTCTCTGTCCTCTAGAAAGGTCATTCAACATGGCCTCTGTACTGTCAACATGTGACTCAGGACCTTTCCCCCTGCCCTCAGGTGTCTCACGCTTGTCACCCATAGTCCTCTCTATCTATGCCTCTATGTTTGAACTGATATGCTCTATGTCCTCTAACTCTGGCTCTATATCCGACTAAGTGTTGAAGGGATTTTAGTCCCTTCGGTTCCTATCCCTCTTATCTCTGTTATGACCTCTACGGTACTAAATGTACTCATACCCATGGTGTTCTCAACCCTTTGGGTATTCTTCACCTGTTCCCAGAATCATGGGGTCATGAGAAGCACTTCTTCACAGGATGGCAGGAAGAAGGCTCTAATACGACTAAAATATCCCTGATCCAGTAGATCTGGATATCTAATGTTGCACTATTGTTTTATCACTCAGATATGATACTCTGGCGGTTTCTGGATGCATTTGAGTTAATTTTTTAACATGATTGGTGATTTTCTCATGCATGTTTCATTTATTTATTGTTTAAGCATTATATATGATGCATGTGAAATAAAGAACAACACTATCTCACTAATATGTATTATGAGGAAAAAGAAAGAATAATACAATATGATGGAAGCAGATAAAATAGTCACCAGTTATATATCATGGATCGTCACTGGAATACAAAGCAACTAATATGAAATACCCATGATTAGAATATGAAGGAAGGTATGCGCATGCATGAATAGATCGACCAAATGTAGTTCTGGAAACTCATCGCAACTGCTGCAAATACTGGAAAACCCACCCTGATGGCTATACTTGACAAAACAAACTAGAAAATGTCCTAAACTGAGTGCCCTAGCCTCTTGGTTTCTCCTGGAAACTGTTGGACTGAAGATCTAACATCTGAAGTTCTAGATGTCACCCCCTAGGAGTTTACACACCTCCTAGGTTGTGTGAGTGTGCCCTAGTGATCCCACCGACAAAATCTGATGATTTATGTCTCGAAATGATCATCCTAGTATCCTTTGTAATGGATCAGAAGGGTTTCCTCAGATCTGATCCAAAATACCCTTGGAACCCCAAACGTCCCTCCTCAAGAACTGCGCCCTTCCTGATTGTATGATGTGCACTAAGAGATTCCACCATCAGAATCTAATGACTGGTGGCTCAAAAGAAGTTCCCTAGGTAGTTCTCAACTGGGTGGGGAGGAATATGCAAGATAATCCTCGGTCTCATGCAGCTACACAAAACCCTCTCTAACCCTTGCACCCTCACTAGTTGAGTTGCGTAATCACTGCAAACTACATACTCTTGAATAGCACAATGAAATATCTGGATGGTATCTCTGATAGGATAGGGTGTATCTCTCAACACCGAAAATGATCAATGGTGGTATTTTCCTCCAGAAAACCACAAAACAACAAGGGGGTCGATTTCCTCCTCCTCTGGAAATTGTCCCAACATTAAATCATAACATAATGAGGAATTAGGTCAAATTCCTCCCTTTATA
>JASDQU010237083.1:0-12536 GCA_032191745.1 Picea mariana
ATTCAAAAAATTACTTACCACAATAACATTTTATTTAATCAGAGTCAACAAATTATTCTTTATCTTATTGAAAAGTATTATCCAATTAGTACAATAATGAAATAAATATATATAAGTGGTAGTGGGTTTAATCAAATTATTCTTTATCTTATTAAAAAGTATTATCCAATTAGTAAAATAATGAAATAAATATATATAAGTGATAGTGGATTTAATATATTAATTGAAGGAATTGCTTACCACATTAACGCTTTTTTAATCAAGAGTCAACAAATTATTCTTTATCTTATTGAAAAGTATTATCCAAGTTCTACTAGAATAATGAAATAAAGGAGTAGGTTCAAAATTTAAATTATAAAACTAATCCCTAATTCCAATTGAAAAGTGTTATCAAGTTTTACTATTAATGAACAAATTATTCTTTATCTTATTGAAAAGTATTATCCAAGTTCTACTAGAATAATGAAATAAAGGAGTAGGTTCAAAAGTTAAATTATAAAACTAATCCCTAATTCCAATTGAAAAGTGTTATCAAGTTTTACTATTAATGAGTAGAATAATGAAATAAATGAGATATTAAAGGAATAAGTTCAAAAGTTAAATTATAAAATTAATTTTAATCTTTAATTCTAATTCAAAAAGTTATAAGGGATTATTCTTAAGGGATTATTCTTAAGTGTAGGGACTAAAGAATATCGAAATCCTAATCATATATATACGATGGTGGTGGGTTAAATATACTAATCCAAGGAATTGTTTACACATTAACGTTTTCTCTATAAAGTATTATCCTTATTATTAGTCCTTGTCGAAGGCTAGGACTTTAGCGTTCACATGTATTTTGTATACTCTTCAAAGTTTTGCATAGGAGAAAGAAAATAATCATGTTTTTAAATATTTTATTTACTTTTATTTGATTTTTTATTGGGTAATAATCTTCATCTTTTATTGTTGAGTTTATTTTATACATTTACATATACCTTTATGTATCATAAGTTTGGACGTTTACATATAATAAGTTTGGAGACATTATATGTTGATTATCTTCATTGTTACATTGTAATGACCCTTAATTATTAAAATGATTAATTTAATAAATAATCCTAAAAATTAGCTAAACTATAATTAATTATTAAATAACCTTAGCTAATTATATGTTATTAATTAATTATTTTAGATTATGATTAGTTTAAGTATGATTAACTCTTTAATTAAGGGTTAATGATTAATTTGTTTATTAATTAATTAATTGATTAATTAAGTATTAAACAAATGGGTGGATAATAAAATATAATGTTTAATTGGGTTACGTATCCCACAAGGGATAACGTAACCAATACGTTAAGATAAGTAATAAATGAATGGATAAGGCATTAATAAAGGGATAAGGTATTTGGTGGGGGGAGTTAATGGAGGAAGGGCGGTGAAGGAGGAATAAGGGAAGTGGAGAGGGATTATGGAGGGGATGATTCATTCTACGAGGGGAAAGAACTTGGAGCATTGGGACAGAGTGAGTTTACAGTGGAATTTACAGTGCACCGGGGGGCTGAGGAGGTTTTGGGCTTGGAGGGCTAGGACATCCATTGATGTCCTAGGGATAGGCGTTACTAGTCGGCAGGGTGGCTGGTTTTGGGGTGTCCTAAGGAGCAGCATCAGGTTCAAGCGAAGGGAGCAAGCTGCTGCAGATAGCATCAGAGTGAGGTATGTAAATTCAAATTCATGGATTGTTACTTAGATTCATTACTTATTGCCAAATTCTACTTGCGTAAGTGTTAGCGTAAGTGTTGAGATAATTTGAATTTTTTTTTTAAAGTTTACTTCTTTGTAAAGTTTATAGAAATTACAGTGATTTGGTAGAAATTTACATCTGGTTAATTCAAATCCGGTCTTTACATACATAGCTTAAGTTTTATGTGTGTTGAATATGGGTGTTAAATTTTCATTGGCATTGTTTTTGAGGTCAATAAATAGACCCCAACAACTTACATTAACATTTTTGCATATCTTTTTTCCATTGGGTTGCTAAGCAATTATGAAAGGTTGCTAAACAATTATGAAAGGTCTCGAAAGGGTAAGTTGGTAAGTCACAATCGAAAGGGTAAGTCGGTAAGTCAGAAACTCTCGACAGTCTTTGTATGTGGTGAATTTTGGCACTATTGGCCACCCACCACCACTGCCATCGTCGTCGTCAATGCTCCTTATATATTCGCAATGTAGTTGACTTCCATGACCATCATATGAACAACAAAGTACACATAGATTCCTCTCTCGATTTATCACTGGTTCGGTCATCACTATAATTGTTTTACCATCACTCCTTCACTGGTTTCTTGGGTCCTTGGTTGCTGATGTTTCTACAAGGTTGAAATACCATTAAGTTTCTACTATTTCGAAATAGATTTATGTTTTATTTGTCGTTACTGTTATTGTAGTAAATTTATGTTTTATTCCTCGTTATTGCTATTGTTTGCCTCGTACTTATCCTTCTATTTTTTTTTAAATTTAGTAAAGAATAGAGATTTTGAAATTAATTTAAGTAGCGTCAAATTTGCATTGCAAGTGGGAGGACCACCCTAAGTGACCAGAAAGTGCCAAGTTAGAAATTTGTGCAATTTCAAATTATTTTATTGTTCACAATTTTATTAATTTCTTTATTCTATTTACAGATGCCATTTAAAACCAGTTTGAGCTCATTTGAATACATACCCTATAACGTTACAGAAATAGCAAAATGGCATTATTCATGAAAATAGGAGAAAGATCGGGTAGAGATGCAACTCTACATTATAAGTTGCTCGATAACAATATATATGTCTTCTGCTTGTTGTCTCTCTACCTGCAAGTAAATACACTTCCATCTTGCGAATTAAAATTTCATATAATCCATTTCATTTGTCAATAAAATAGAGGTATGTGAAATATCTCAAACAATTTGGAAAAAGATTTTAGAAAACAAAAATAAATATTAACCACCCCAAAAAATTAAATGCATTTCAATAAAAAATAAAGGTAATATATTTCTCAATTTCTGGATTTTAGCATACTTGTGCCGCCAACGTTTCAGCTTCTTTGTCACAGTTCATGACAACCTCAAATGAAGTCATATCAGTTGCTTCTATCTCCCTGGTCAAATGATAAATGTCCATATGCTCTGGTATGGGAAGTTTAAGACATACGACAAGTTTCAGAGTACATTTGTACTACATGAAACATTGATGGCATGTGGCTACATACCCTTCACAACTATTTTCTCAAGATATTCTAAAATTGCTCAATGATATAGAAAAATCATTTGTCCAAATGTTTTGTCCATCAACAACTCCAACAAAGAGGTATTTGTCATCAGGGAAGCCAACTTGCTTGATTAGATTTAAGGTATTTATTCCATAGACAAGATCAAAACTAATACTAGAGATACTCTTCAGTGTTATCAACATTATGAAATGAACAAGAAAAAGTACTAAATTTAAATATTTAAATCTAGAAATCAACCATTCCACAAACCAATATTCAAAGAATAAGCATGTTGTATGAAATAAGGAAGAGTAGATGCTATAGATACATCCTACTTCTAGGTCTCAACTGGTACATCGAAAAAATAAGTTTCCACTGCTAGTTTGGTATCCTTGCACTATTCAATTCTGCTTTAGAAAATTTCAATTTACTTTCAACTCAATTTTTAAAAATTTCAATTTACTTTCAACTCAATTCTTAAAAAATTTAATTCTACTTTCAACTCAAATATACTTCAATTTCAATTCTACTTTCAACTCAATTCTACATTAGCTTATGAAAATTTCAATTCTATTTTCAACTTCAATTCTATTTCAATTTCAATTCTACTTCAAGGTAGGAGCAAGTGACTTCAAAGCTATGACCACTTTCTTCCTTTGCAATGAGATAAAAAATTGTTCACAGACTCAATACCATGATTTTGGGATCTTCTGGTGTCCCATCCATTGTGTATGTTTTACCACTGTCAAAGGAATGTTAAGTAATGTATAAGATATGATGCATGACAAAGGAAGGAATTGAAAATATATAGTGATTTTCATTCAGTCTAGGAGACAAAGACCCATTTTTAATTAACTACTTGAAATAGCATTTATAGGGATGATGTTGAAATGCTAAGTTTTTGCGTAACCTGCTTCAGGAATAATTGATGCAAGGGTAGCGGTGTAAGTATATAATGATGTTAATAGTGGAAATAAAAAAAGGTTTATAAAGTAACAACCTTGTTGTACCTGTAACACTTGTAATTATATGACTCTATGTAATGAAATATACTTCTCTGCCTTTCTCAAATGGTTTTTGCTAGTGATTAGCATAGATTTCATCAAGGGAATACAAATTTTCTACAATTTTATTGTCACAAACTATAGCTAAGCCTAGATATCTAGTATTCAGTGATTCATGATTTCCAATATAGGTATTGTCACCTAAAAAGACCCCCCTACCCAAAATTATCATTTCTCATCTCTTCACTGGTTTATTTAAGTTCATTGTTGTTATTTGTTGAAGTAATTCCATTTTGAGGATTGGGACGCTTCAAGCTAGTATTAAAGCAACTCGATTCTCGCTTCTATTATGTTGTTTGGAAAAATAAGAAGTAAAAACAGAAAAATCAGGGGCACAAGAGTTGGAATGATTTCTAAAACTCTTTTAGAAGATAAATATATGTCCATAAAGCCCAAGCAATCCATTGTGCCCGATAGCCAACAAATTAATTATTAAAGGAAAACCATTCAAATTATAGCTAATATGTATCTTACCTTCCATAATTCAGTTCGAGCTCTGAATCAACAATCAACTCATGGCCATGGAATGTAACTCATAGAGACTCTATCTGCCAGGTTTTTTTCAAACAATTCATCAAAGTAAATTACATCATTGTTATCAACATTAATCATCTTGAACGTCTTTACACCACGAATTAGATTTCCATGACCAATAAATTCGATTTCCCTGTTATCTTGTATGCTGACTTAAGTTGTTATGTCCTTTAACCATTGATCACTAATACAATTTGGCATTGCATATGAGCTTATGCAAAGAAAGATGCTAGCACAATAGTCTATAAGAAGCTGGGTATAACATTCATGTAGCATTCATCATCATCACAGTTGCTTCCTGATTTTCATAACACCCAAAATGATCCTCTCATGACTCTTGACATGATTTCCTATTTAGGGAAATTCACTTCTGCAATGGAACATGAGTTTCCCCCATGTTTCCAATAGATAAGAAGAGAATAATTGGCATGTATTCATTCATATAAGCGATCCAGTCTAGGGGGGATTTCTTCATAACTTCGAAGATAGAATTTCTAGCAAGTAATAAGCACTCGAAATATACGATTAGGAACCCGATGCCAGGAGAAAATCCGTGTTTGTCTAGTTCTCAGTCGTCCTGTACACGTTTCGTATGTCGCCAGTCAATCGTTACGCGGAGCACAGCATGGTAGACAGGTGGCAACTAGCAAATTTGGGTGTGATTAACATGTATTTGAAGTAATCAACATTAATTTGGGTATGATTAACATGTATTTGAAGTAATCAATGTTAATTTGGGTGTGATTAACATGTATTTGAAGTAATCAACGTTAATTTGTATGTAACCAATTTGTGTCTAGTTAGATTAACGGTGCCAGGGAAGACTTAGGTTTCATTTGTATAATTAAAGTGAATTTTCATCTAATTTGTAATTAATTAACTAACCATGGTTGTGCATGTATTACTCGTGTCAACTGTCGCCACTTATCTCTGGAGATTTAGGGCAAAGGCATTGCTCAGGTTTATCTTCAAAATCGTATGCATGTAACATTGTTTTCCCTTCCTCCTACACTTGATCAAACCCAGAACCTAGATCATAGGCATTAGCAGCAGCCACAATAACAACTGCCCCTCCATAGTAGGCATTAGTAGCAACCGCCTAGGTACAGACATCATTAGCATCATTAGGAGGAGTAGCAGGAAGGAAATACAACAAATCCAAGAAGGAGCTTTACCAATTGTGGCCCCAGTGGTTGATAACTAGCTAAGTGTGAGCAAGACGAGACCAGAGGAAAGAAGGCATATAGGAATACGGTGGGTCATCTTGCAGACCTGCTCTACAATAGAATCATGTCTTAGGGTTTACTTCTTATCGAAGCTACTACTGTTTTTGTAGGGTATGGCATACTCTGGTTTGTTGTCAACAAGACCATCAATTCTTTGCCTTGTTGGGTGGTAATGCTCTCATTCTCTTATGGGTCTGTCATATTTTTTGTGGCTTTGTCATTTTTATCCATGGAGTTTAGAATTGAGACTACATCATGTAGTGTTTTCTTTGAAGTGAAAAGGGCCTTTATCTCTTGGGTTTTCAACACTAGTTAAATGCCCTTTGTTTAGACATAGGCACTATGAGACTCAGTTTCACAAAAATAACCCACTACAAATTCCACATAAATGTGGTCCAGTTGGTCATAGTGGTGGTAAGATTCTTAGCGGCATCGCCCCGACTGGAATTTGAACCTGGGTTATCACAGTGGTAAGCATGCCCACTTACAAGTAGACCACATCTCCATCCCCATTAGGATTCAAACATGTAAACCCCTCACATACCACAACCTGGTCGACCCGAGGTGGTGTGTACATAGGGGCTACATATTGTTGTTAGTGAAGAATATTACGTCTGCAATCCTCTATTCCAAGTTTTTTTTTTTTTTGACATTCTCAAATTCATATATCACATGGGAATTATCTATTTCAACCAATTTCTACATATTTTAAGCTGAATTCAATAAAACAAATTATCCAAAATATTGTTCAGAGTTGGTTATTCAAAATTTGGAAAACAATAATTGACCCATTTTTAATTGTCAAAATAGATTTTACCAGGAAAACATATATTATGTAGTTACATATGTCTGCCAGTCATAGAACCTATGAACAACTTGACTACCAAACATACACAATTACATTTCATTGATTAGATATCCAAAAAATACCCTAAAGGAGGAAGGAATAAAATAGTTTGCCTCAATTTCCAATATAGTCAACACTCAGTGTTGTGGGTGGGAAATCCCTCCTACAAACTAGCACTAAGGGTTTTATCATGCATGCAAAAATGACCTAAAGATTCTTACTTTTTATCATCATCCCATGCCTAGACCCCCATTACTCATATGTAAATACAAGGCTCAAGAGATTAAGTTGACGTACCTTATTCTTTGTGTTTGATGTCGATCCCTTTTCGCGCTTGGTCGTTCTTTGACTGCAACTCTCCTCCCAATGCTGACCTGCATTCACTAAAGAAAAACAAAGAACTCCACATGCATTTGATCTATGAACTAATGGGTTAGAGATTTAATCAATCATACAATCAATATTGCAATAATGACAATCTCATATGGTGGGACGGGAAAAGCAATTTTTTTATTAACTTCACAATGATACCTTACAATGATAAAGTCGGCTACTGCTCCTCGATCATGGTCCTGGGCTCTTCTTCCACTGTATTCCAACTGCTTTGCTCTATACTTCTCTTTGCACAAGGATGGCTAAAGGTTGGGACAAAGGGAATGCTCAATCGGGTATAGTTTCTTTACTATGATTCTCCTCTTCCAAATGAGACCCCTAATCCTTCTTTTATAGGCTAGAAGAAGCTAGGTATTTGATTGAATGTGCGGCCATGCATGGCTGAAAGGTTTAGTTAACTTACCCAAATCTGTGTGTTCCGTCAACAACTTTCATTTTTTCGTGCTTTTGTAGGTACACGTGGGTTGTCTTGGGTCAACTAGCGTGTGCACGCGTGCAGTAATGTAGCAGGGCACGTGGGCCTTTATAAAAGGGGTTCTTAAGAAGAGTTGTTCAGCAGTGTTTTGGCAAAGAAGGAATCTGAGATGGCCTGATGCCAGGTAAGCATATCTGGTGCAAATTAGGGTTATAACAGATGCCCCCTAATGTGTGAGGTCAGAAGAGCATATGATGGACGGAATACATTAACAATATTCACCGATGTGTCGAACAAGTGAGCCCAGGGACCAGAAATCGAGAGGTGTCGTCTGCAAAATAATAATTGTCTCACTGAGGTGGGGATACCCATGCTCGGGATAAAATAAAATCATGGCTACCAATCAAATACACTGTAGATCCATGTCATATAACTATATAAAGTGTAGCCACGAGCAATACACAGCGGAGCTACATCTCGAAATCAAAAAGATATACGTGTAGAGTATCCATATTCTAGAAGCTGATAAGGCTTGATGGCTGGAGATGAGGTCTTCAGAGCTCGAGCAACAACTTCAAAATCTGCAAAACTCGGGTAGGAGTGTAATATGAGTGTACGACTTCACTACCCAGAGGTCTTTGATGGCTCGTCAGTCATGGACTAGAGAATCTTGATGATCAGACTAAAGGCTTCATTGATTTCAAACAAAGACTTGATTGGACGTTCAGGATGGTCGAGCATGAGGGCAAGAGACAAACTATAGAGGAGACGACTCAGGCTTGGTAAAAACTTCTCTTGGACAATAGCACAACAAATGATGAGACTCGGGCAGCATGGCATTAACATAAGTTTACGAGGCAGGAGGCAATGCAAACTCTCCATATGTTTGGAAGAATAACCAAACAGAGGAGGACACAGCTCTATGTAGCGAGAACAACTTCCTAAGGTCATATTAAATCCCAGAGTTTGACGAACAAACAGACAGATGTGCTTTATCCAAGGGCAACTCATTATGCTGCCAATAAAGAAAATACTTTTCCCTTCCTCTTTTTGGGGTATATTTGATTTTTTTGTCTTTTTCAATAATTTTGGAAAAAGAATAAAAGAATGTTACATTATAAAGGAGGAATGAGTATTGCAAACATACAAGTTCAAGGCGTAGGGACAAGACTGATGTTCAAAGTAAGGACACTCGAGAAAAATCCTTCAAGAGCCAAAGGTGTCAAGACACAGAGGCAAAGTGCTACAGGGCTTGCGTATAAGGCATGCTTTAGATGGTTCAGTTGAGAGCAACATGGATCCGGCATTAGGCCAAAGATGCGGGTATGAAAATGTGATTAATAAAACACACAATGGTAATGTCCTTAGATGTGAGTTTAACGAGCCCAAAGAAGGTAAGCTCGACGGTTTTTCATATTTAGAAAGTCTGAAAAACGTAAAAGGAGACTCCACTGGGGTACCTTTTTCGAAAGTAGTCTAGTCGGTTCGAAAAAGGGGTAAACTAGCACCGAAAAGACATCTATTCAAAACCATTTTAATGAGCATGATAAAGACAAGATCACTCGGCCACTTTTTCATTTTTAAGGAGTCTGAAAAAAACTTAACTATGGACTCCGTCAGGAATGTTCTTCTGAACCATTTTAACGAGTGTGAAAGAATAAGGTCACTCGACGATCTTTTCAATTTTAGGGAGTCTGAAAAGAACTTAACTATGGACTCCGTGGGGGTTCCTTTTTCATACATTTAGTCCCTCAGGCCCGAAAAAGGGTTAAAATGATACCTGAGAGTACTCTTCTAGAGAACTAAAGTTCCTTAGAGTATACCTTTGTTCATAAAGTTGACCGTCTGGACCAAAAAAGAGCTAAACTACCATCGGATAGACGTGACTTCAAATTTCAGTTTAACGAGCATGAAAGGCCACAAGATCGCTTGACAATCTTTTCATGTTTAGAAAGTCTGAAAAGGGCTTAAAAGAAGACTCGTTATGTTTTTGGGTACTCCCGAGGGTGAGGTCAAGAGTGAAAAGGAATCATGCAAATGAGGCTCAAACTCGTAATCAGGAAAAACAAAAAGGACTCCTGAGCCTACATTCATTAGTGACAGCATGGACACCATAACACAACCAGGATCTACCTAGGGCATCCATGTTTTGGTAAGCTCTACCACCAAATCTTGACACTTCTAAAGCAACAATGATGGTTCTGTGTCGCAACTTGATGGGATCAATCCTATGGCAAAGGGATAAAGACAATGAGATATAAAAGTCGGGGTGGAAACCTAACCTATATGCTCAAGTTGATCATCTAAGGTTTTTCCCATGGACCATCAAAAGTGACCCAAAACTCCAAAAAAATGTTCTGATTCCCAATCATAACTTTCCAACGCAACTCTTGAATCACTCTAAATGGTTTTCAATTTAAAGAAAATGATAAGGGGGGCCAAAAAAATGACAAAAAGGGGCAAAAAAGTCTATAAATAGAAGTTGGCAGCTCATTATCACCATTGCTGATTTGGAAATTGACTCTGGAGCAAAAAAAACCCTTTGATAAAAGTGGTGATTCTGAGAGCTACAGTGGACGAAACGACCATCCGTCTGGACCAAGTAAGTATAAACTCTCTCCTCTTGCAATTTAAATCTTTATTTATGCTTTTAGTTTCAAGTTTTTGGGGGGTGTCAACCTTCAAAGGGTCGGCCCTAGGTCCACGCGGGTTGTCTTATGACAGGCCGCGTGTACACTCGGGCAAAGGGAAAACTGCACGCGTGTACATGCGACTGTCATCATTACAGCCCGCATGGACCCTTTATTTAATGATTTTTTTTTAAAAAGCAAGGGTTAACCCTCTTGAACTTGGTGTTTTGCAGGATGTATGTTCACTGAAGGGAAAGAGAGCATGAGGAGATTAGTGAGTTGGTCAGGGAAGACCCCAATGTTGTTGTTGCCTTAATGCAATGTGGGCTGCTCAATTTCTTCCTATGTCCTTTTATGCGGGCACAACCTAGGCTATTGAATGCCTTGGTTGATTATTGGCATCCCAATGCAGAGACCTTTATGTTAGAGGGGCAGTCACTGGTGCCTACTACAGAGGAAATATATTTTTTGACTGGCCTCTCTAGGAGAGGGGAACCAGTCAATTTCCGAACATTTCCTTTGGGGCCTCATAACATATCGGAATTGATAGGAATTTATTGTGAGGTTGGTACAGACCGATCGAGCTCACAGGTGCCCATAAGCAAGATCACGTATTTATCATTTCAGGTGATTGTGTTTCTTATTGGGCGGATGACTGGTTCTGCGGCTCTACATCAGGCGTCCCGTGCACAGATGAACTGTGAATTCCAGTGCTTAAATGCACAGATATTTGACTGGAGCACTACACTGCTAGATTGTATGAAGAGGCAGCTGACAGATTGTCAGTCGCGGACGTAGAGGAACTTTGGGTTCGGGACGATTCTATGCTCTTTCTTCTTTGAAAGAGTTCCTAGTTTCAGTCCTCAAGTGGTGGTACGAGGACATCAGGCCTCTCTTCTTGCGTTTTGCAGATGGGCAGTGTTACTGCCACGACAGGGTGGTGGAAGGACCAATGAGTCCTTTGATGACGATTTATTTGCTTAGTTGTCGCGATAGATCCCAGTCATAGAGGATTACCCTTATGCTGGGATTGATTTCTCGAGAGATCTTGAGATATCGATACCTCCTAGCGAGGAGCGAGGAAAGACGGGTAAGTTTGCATCGTTTTTTTTTTGTTTTTTGTGAAACATATGTAATTTTTATGTTGTTTTTTTATATATCATTTTTTTATACCAGAGTATTTGACAGATATGTGTCTATTATGTGCAGATGTGGGACCAATGCGACCTGCGGATTACGTGAGGAATAGGCGTCGTCCTCAGCCAGGGGATGCACCTGCCGCCGCAGAGGGACCAGTAGCAACAGGAGAGCTTCCAGCCGGTGAGGCTGAGAGGGTTTTGAGATGAGTCGAGCGAAACTTTACCTCGCTCACCCGCACAGTCCCTATGGCAGAGATTGAGGATCTTCCACCATCTATGCAGCCTCATGTAGTGGGGGCACCACGGACGTGGGTCCGACTGTTTCAGTGTTTGGAAAACGCTATTGATCATTACAACAGGGCCCACAGGCCCTGACCTTAATTAGTCTAGACTTTTCACGTGCCGAGAGCACTACTTGTATATATTTTTTGAGGGCATAAGCCCCATGACTCGTTACTGGTCATACTTTTGAGGCGCTTGCGTCCACCTATGTACTCTGATGATTATGATATTATATATGGATTTTTATGTCTTTTTGTGTCTCATGGATCATATTTTCCTTTAAAAATGTATTTACATGTTTATGTGTATGTCTTTTTATATCTGTGCGAGATGTCAGTCTAAAATTTGATTAGCTAGAGTATCTGTAATTTGGTTTAATCTCCTAGGAACATGAAAATATGTAATATAATCAAAGATTTGTTCTAAGAGACGTACTCTAAGGAATCGTCGGTGTAAAGTCGGATCATGAACACGGTAGTCTCTATTTAATTGAAACACAACCAATTGAGCATCTAAATAGACCCGGAGATGAGAGATACCAAATGACAGGGCGTCACGAAGCAACTCAATAACTGCACTGTACTCGGTGACATTGTTTGTGGTGTCACCTAAGAATATACCTCCGGAAGATAATAACTGGCCTCGAGGTGTAAAAATTACCCAAGTTGCGGAGGCAAGCCTCCGAGTGTGTCGGCTAGCATCGTCTGTGTACCCAATGAACACCTCTAATTCACTTGACATCTGCCACAGTGACAAAAGATAACATAAAAAA
>JASDQU010237086.1:0-16770 GCA_032191745.1 Picea mariana
CTTTAAGCAGAGGGGGGGGTCCAGAATCACAGATGCAGTTTTCCGACGGCCACGATCGAGGAGCCCAGATCAACGGCTCATGAGCAGCCTCGTCCCTCTCAGCTACCCTGACTTTAACCCACATGGGCCCGCCCCCCGTCATGTCATCTTCCTGCCTGCCTTTCCCCTCCTGCCATGTGTCATCGTTCCCCCTCTCCATCACTCATCCACATGGCCTCTTCCTCGTCTCATCATCCATTTACCGCCCGACACGTGTCCCGTTCCTTTCCACGTCTACCCTCTTGCCTTCTGCGCTCGATCCTTTGCCAAGTGTCTCTCCTTCAACCTTCCTCGCCTTCCAATCTGTTCAGGCCTTGTCCACATAATCCGACGCCACCACCCCTGTCATGCGCCCCATCCTTCGCGCTGGCCTCCATTCCTACCCGTCCTCCAAGTTGTTCAGTTATTCCAGGTGGCGACATGAGGAGTACTCCATATCCCGAAATGCTGAGTTGGCTGGGTCGTTCTCAATCCCAAGAAGCAGTTATTGAAGCGGTTGGTGGTGGTTAGACATCGTCTACGCCATAATGGGAAAGTCCTGCATTAGATTAAAGGCACATCGATTCGCCGAATAAACTGTCAGAAGATCGATCGCGTCTGCCATAAGTTGCACGATTATTCAAAGATTGCGGCTGCAGAATGTCAGAAGCCATGCAGACGCAAAGCCTTCAATGCAATTTCTTGGTTCCGCTGCTATTGTTGTTTTGAGTATATGTAGGCATTTTTGCCATTTTTGTATCTATCGATGGTAGAGCTAAGCTCCCGACTGTAAAATTTCAGCGAACACTCTAGTTTCCTGGTTATGCCTCTGTGTTTGAGACTTCTTGGTTTATAACAAATAGTTCTTCTTTTTCCATCTTTGTTTCATCTTATGCCGGAGATTTCATAGTTGAATGATTCATGTGGACTTAACAATCTTGTTATGATAAAGGATTTGTTGTGACATTGTTGTGCCCTCTGGTATCTGTATTTGAATGTGAAAGGATTTTGTGTTCGAATGCTTTCTTCTCCAGTCTGTTACAAACTGGATGTATGTGATAGACCTTTGCACCCTTCTCATGAAAGTCTTCCACCTACTCACCCTTTTACTACGACTCACTGTTTGAAGTTTATCAGGACCTCACTCGTCATGCATGACTGGTCTGGTTTCTGAGTTGAGATGATATCGTTCTGAGTTTCCTTCCATTTGATCACCCCTCAAACAAATCGTGACATTAAACTGATGGGCGTCGGGCTCTTCTCCTGCTAGCAATCCAGGAGTGACTTCTGATAGCCAACACCCCCATGTGAACCTTTCCCTACCACTGCCCTTGGTCATTTGGCTGAGGACCTATGCAATATGTTAGAATCCCAACACGAACTATCGATAGAAATTGGCAAGTCCTAAGAAGCTCTGAAGCTCGATTAGTGTGGTTGGGGATGGCCAATGACGAATTGCTTAGATATTAGCTGGATCCATATGTACCCCATTCTTATCAACAATGTAGCCCAAATATTGGACCTTGATCATGCCAAAAAAGAATTTTTCCAAGTTGGCATATAGTTTTTGCTGCTGGAAAGTTCTTAAAACCTATTGAATATGATGCACATGCTCCTCCCAAGTTTTTTTGAAGATGAGGATGTCATCCAGATATACCACCACAAAATATTTGGTGAAGGGTCTCAATACATCATCCATCAACCTCATGAAAATTGTTGGTACATTTGTTAAGCTAAAGGGAATGACTAGCCATTCAAGGAGATCTTTTTTAGATTTTAAAGTTGTTTTCCATACATTATTTGGTTCGATGGGAACTTGGTGGTAGCCAAACTTTAGGTCAATCTTGCTAAAGAAATTCCCCCCCTTGATTTTGTCAAGAAGGTCATCAATTTGGCGAATTGGGTATCGGTTCCTGACTGTGATTTTATTTAATTCATTGTAATCAATGTAGAGCCTCTAGGTCCCGTCTTTCTTCTACACCAATACAATCGGGTTGTTGCAAGGGGAGGAATTGGGTATGATGTGCCCCTTTTGAAGAAACTCTTGGATCTAATGCTTTATTTCATCATTTTCCATCAGCTAGTAATGATAGACTGGTCCATTAGGCAGACATGCACCAGGGGTTAGATCAACTGGATGCTTGATCTGGTAGTACGTCGGTACCTCGGTGGGTGAGGAAAATATGTCTTTGTACTCTTCCACGATCCCGTCCACTTGCTTATGTTGTAAAGAGAGGCTATGTGTAAAGGTCATAGATGTGGCGGTGACCTTCTGCTTACTGTGAGCACGAATCACAAAGAAGATGAAATTCCCAGTTTGTGAAATGACCTTACTACATTGCTTAGAAGAGATTAAATAAATAACAGTAGGCGGCGCTACCTCTGATATCATGTACAATTTTATAACCAAAGTAATAATAACATTGTGGGGTCTAGATTCTTACACAGCATGTCACTTCCACAAATATGGTTGTCTTAAAATAACATCACAAACTTCAAGGGGAGCAATATCAAACAACACATCGTCTTTGAAGGGGTTGATGTCGTAGGGAATAGGACAATGTTGGCTCACACAAATATCTCTTCCTTAGCGAAGCCAACTGATGGTGTAGGGTTGTGGGTGTGGTGTCATCGGCAGGTCTAGCCGCTTGACGACTTCTGCTGAGATAAAGTTCTAATGACTATCACTATCAACAATGAAATGAAGTGGAGCCCCCTTTACCCACATCTATGACTGAAAGAGGAATTCCCCTTCCTCTGGTTCTTATGGTTCGCTTGGATGGAATTTGGTGGTACAAACAGTGACACTAGGTTCAACATCGATAATTTGCTTCCCTCCTTCTGGATTTGATTCAAAGTCTGAATCTTCCTATGACTTGAAAGATTTTATCTCGGACACTAGTGACTACATGGAGCGACATTATTCGGTGTTTTTCTAAGATCTTTTATGGTATTCACACCACTTTCCCATGTCCTTCTTCAACTTCTCATTACTCTTCTTGGGTTGGATCTTGGGCTGGTTGTCCTGAGAGTGGCTATATTTTCTTTGTCCCTTGTGTTTTGGGTTGGGGCCACCTTTTCCCTGCTTCGGAGGATTTTACTGATCCAAAATCTCTCCTCCTCTACTTAAATGTATGCTCGATCTTGACAACATATCTTTAAGCCACACCTAATGATGTGATGTCCAGAAAATCTATTTATGTTTGAATGTATATATGCAGACAGTCGCGGTATTTGAGCACCAGATGTCATTCAGAGTCCTTGATACCCAATTTGGTGTGTAGTGTATGGAAAATATTGGTGAAATATGCTACTGTCTGGTCCCTTTCCTGAAGTAGCATGGTCCATCTTATGTACTGGTCCTCGTAGCTTCCAACATGGTAGTATTGTTCTTTAATGGCATCCTTGAAGAAATCCCATGTATGGGTGACCAAAAATATTGAATATTTCTCTATGGCCCTTTGCTCAGAGTAACTATCCCACCAGTCCTTAACATGGGGGACAACTTTGAAGAGTGAAAAAGTAATCTCTTCCCACTTGGGAAAATTGTGGACCAAAAAATACCCTTTAAGTAGATTCAACCATTTATCTACAGTATATGCATCTATCAGTCCTTCAAATAATAGAATATCAAAATTTACTTGTACCTTGAAGGGAGTTGCATGGTCGCTTGATGAAAATGTGTCCCCTAATGGAATTCATCGAAGGATCTGTGCAAACTTATCCATTATTTAGTTCCTTTTTCATGCAAGGGATTCCTTGATCGAAAATTTAAAAGGATCTCCTGCTCCATCATCTTTCTTCTCGTTTCCCATGAGTTGTTTTCGGTCTCGACATGACCAATATTGCAAAGGATCGAATGGTTCGAGTCCCAACTTCTTGTACCTTGATCTTGTTGGGGACATGCACAAATAAAAATAAATGAAGAGCAGACCGCTCTAATACCACTGATATGGATTTATGAGCAGAACAAAATGAATAAAAAAAATGAATATAATAACACAGAGATACAGAGATACAAAGAACAACAACATATATCTAGTGAACAATAAATTCTATTGAATAAATAAAATAGGTTGAAATTGTAAAACTGGAGAACTTAAAACAACTTGCTCGAATGGTGGTAGTTATCTCTGAGAAGAGATGTGGTTGTTACGTGCATTTGTCTGAAAAGAATGAATACAATGAGGCTCCATATGCCTTTTTAACATTACTCATGAATGCCAAAACCCTAGACATCCAAAAACTTAATACTAGGAGATGAAACACCAAAAGTTGTGTGGGCCCTGATAGGTAGCTCGGTACCTCAACTTCTTGAGGTCGTACCTTTTGCATAATATATTCATTTTAGGCGTCTGATAGACTGTTGGTAAGGTATCTTCGAGAACTACACATTAAGTCGTAAAAATTTGACTTCGTTTACATATTGTCTATGGAAAGAAAAAAAAAACATTGTTTAGGGCCCCAAAATGACCCTCGAAGTACAAAAAGATGTACGGATAAGAAAAATTCCAAAATAAGCTAGTTGGATTAGGTGGGAATCCACCAATATCCACCTGGAAGTTGTGTAGGGCTTCATACTTTCACAAAAGTGTAGAACCCACAATTACAAAGAATTACAGAAGAACGTGTTGAACACAAAATTGTCAAAATAAGCCAGTTGGAATAGGTGGGTGGCCAGCAATATCCACCCAAATCATATAAATACACAAGTTTTGTTTCAATATAGAAAAAACAACTTTATCTATGGGTTGATAAAATATCTCAACCTCACACCAATCTAAGAAGCATCTTGTTGGAGTGAATCTTTCATTTCCAACTAGTTCCAACTTCCTAAAGACTAGGAACAAACAATCTACTTGAGCTTAACTCACACAAGTTGTCATGTGTTTAGATTAGATACAATCTAAACAAACACACCAATAATCGCCATAGGAGAAACAAAGGGAGGAACAAAGAAAAAAAAACATGGGTCCCAACAAGTGTAGTATTCTAGATATAAAATAGTATGCAAAACAAAAATATTTTAGCTAGAAATGATAGAGAAGCAATGATATAATCAGAAAAATACTAGAATAGTACCATAATAACACGAGAATAACACCAGAAAGAGTACTTTGATTACTAATATCAATTTTCACTTACTTCTTCGAGGGGGAAACCTCTAGTAGAGAAGAGATCTATTACAATAATATTCAAGACAATATTTATCATACCCTCTACTTCTATGTATACTCTATCTATCCAAAAGAACAATCTAGAGGAAGATCCTTCTAGAAGCGAAAGATTCTATTAGGTCTTCTTACATTTGACTTATTCTTCCTTATTCCTAGGCCTTATGAATATTGGCCTTTATTACATGGAATTTTATTATTCTACCTACTTGAGGGGTTAGGGAGTTTAGGTCCCTAACATGCCTTACCCTTTGAATAACAACCTTGTCCTCAAGGCTTCAAATGAAGGAATTGTTCTAGAATGGTGGTCGGCTCCCAGGTGGCATCTTCTGGAGGTGTATATTTCCATTGGACTAACACTTCCTAGATGGTGCACTGATGGATACGACACACTCTCTCTGGGCCAAGACTTCTTGTGGCTATAGCCATATGGAACCTTCTTCATCCAACTCAGGGAGACTAGTTTGAGTTTGGCACTTAGTTCCAATCACCTTTTTTAAGCAGGAAACATGAAAAATAGGATGGAGCTTCAACTGAATGGGTAGAGATAACTGATAGGCCATCAATCCCACACACTTGAGCACTATATAAGGACCATAAAATTTGGGTGCAAGTTTCTAACAGTGTTGAGATTTGAGTGAAGTTTGCTTATAAGGTTGTAGTAGAAGAAATACCTATTCCCCTTCAAAAAAATGGCATTCGGAACAACCTTGATGTGCTTGTTGCTTCATGTGATTATGAGCCATGACCAAATTATTTTTGAGGGAACAAAGAATAGCCTCATAGATGGTAAGATTTTTTTCAACCTCCTGAACCTTTGAGACCCCTAGCATATAGGAGAGAACTAATGGGGGATTTTGGCCATAGACTTCTTCAAAAGGAGTCATGCGAGTAGTTGTATCGTAAGATGTGTTGTACCACCATTCAGTTAGGGGTAACCATTGAGCCCACTAATTTTTCCTTTTAGATGAAAAACACCTAAAATATGTTTCCAAGGACTTGTTGACAACCTCATTCCGACCATCTGTCTGGGGGTGATAGGCAGTGCTGAGATGAAATTGGGTGCCCTATAGCTTGACCAACTCTTGCCAAAAATTGCTGATGAAAGTGGGGTCTCTGTTAGAGACAATAGAGTTAGGCATGCCATGAAGCTTGAAGGTATTCTCCATGAATATTTGAGCCACTTTGGAAGCTATGAATGGGTGTTGAAGAGAAAAAAAATGAGCATATTTGGAGAGACAATCTACTACCACCATGATGACTGACTTATTTTCTAATTTAGTTAATCCCACAATGAAATCCATAGAAATATATTGCCAAATAGATGGGGGAATTAGAAGCGGTTGGAGTGTGCCTGGAGTTTTGAGAATTTCTCCCTTGTTGTATTGACATACCTCAAATTAAGCCAAAAAGGTGTGGTCATCTTGTTTCATACCCTCCCAGAAAAAAGAACATTTGACCCGTTCATAGGTTTTGGTAAACCCTGAATTCCAGGCTATGGGTGAGGCATGAAATTCAGAAAGCACCATGGATTTAAGTTGGCATTCCTTGCATAAATACAAACGTCCTTTGTAGCGAAGATCTTCATTATGCCAAGAGTACCCTGGAGAAACTGAAGAATTGTGTTGCAATTGGTCGAGCAGGCTAGAAATTTTGGGGTCTTGCAACCATTCTTGACAAACAACTTAGAGTCAATTTGGTACAATCAAGGAGAGGGAGAAAAGGGACCCGTCTTCTTCATATTTCTGTGAAAGAGCATCAACCACTACATTTTCCTTTCCCTTCTTATAAATGATCTCATAAACATAGCCAAATAGCTTGGTCACCCATTTTTGTTGCATCGGGGATGAAGTTCGTTGTTCTAGGAAATACGAGAGACTCTGATCATCATTTTTTATTTGGAATCATTGACCCAATAAATAAGGACGTCGGATATCCAAAACATGAAGAATAGCTAACATTTCCTTTTCATAAATGGATTGGCCAAAATGTCGCTCTGAAAGTTGTTTTCTAATGAAGGCCAAGGGCCTGCCATCTTGCATGAGGATGGCTCCAATTCCTTTCTTGGAAGCATCACATTCTAATACAAATGTCTCTGTGAATTCTGGGAGGGCTAGGATAGGGGTCGAGTATAGAGCATCTTTTAAGGCTTGGAAGGCATGATCCACAATTGAAGTCCAAGTGAAAGAATTATTTTTAAGGAGGGAAGTGAGAGAAGCTACAATCTTTCCATAATTATGAACAAACTTCCTATAATAGCTCATTAAACCGAGAAAACCATGCAAGATATTAAGAGTTTTAGGTCGAGACCAATATTGCATAGATTCAATTTTCTTAGGATCCATTCGGACACCATTCTTTCCAACAATATGACCTAGGTATTCCATTTCTCAGGAACCAAAGGCACATTTAGATTGTTTGAGGAAAAGTTGATGTTTAGAGAGTAGATGGAGAACTTGATTCACATGGGAGATATGGGATGGCCAAGTTTTACTATATATGAGAATATCATCAAAGAAAACTAAGACAAAATGATGGAGAAAAGGACATAATACATGATTCATAAGACTTTGGAAAGTGGAAGGAGCATTACACAATCCAAAGGGAATTACCAAGAATTCATAATGACCCTCATGAGTGTGAAATATAGTCTTGGGAATGTCTTATTATTTCATACAGATCTGGTGGTAGCAAGAACATAGATCTAATTTGGTGAAGTATTTAGCACCACTGAATTCATCCAAGAGGTCATCAATGATAGGAATGGGGAATTTGTATTTGATTTTGAGTTTGTTGAGGAAGTGGAAATCAGGACACATGTGTAAATTACCTTGTTTCTTGAGTACCATGACCACAGGGGAAGAATAGGGGCTAGTAATGGGATAGATAACACCAACTTCTAGTACTTTATGATCATTTTTCTCAATTTCATTCTTCTGGGAAAAGGGATGATGATAAGGCCAAACATTGGGAGGAAGACTACCCGGGATGAGAGGGATGGAATGATCATGCAATCTATGGGAAGGGGGAAGTTCTTGGGAGGTGGTAAAAGCAACATGGTGGTAGGAGAGGATGGATTGGAGTTTGGGATGCACAAAATGTGTCTCAATAGCATGAATGTAGTGGAGTTTGGATATAATTCCCAAATGACCCTTTTTGAGGATCTTTTTCATGCGATGGGAACTACTAATATCAAGGGAGCCTGCAATGATGCCTTGGAAGTCGTATTGTTGTTCCTCCTGTTGGAATTGCATGGTTAAGTCCTTAAAATCCATCAGAATGGGGTCTATAGTGTTGTTGGCCCTTGACTAAGTTTTGAGGGATAGTGATCAAGTTTTACCTATTTTGGGACTTTGACAGCCTATCAAAGGAGGAGCACAAGATGAAGTGGATATTGTGGGATCTTGGCCCCTTTTTGGGTCCCTTTTGGGTTATGGGATTATGTAATGGGAATGGGATGTCGGCCCATGGGTTTACCCATGTTTAGGCCTATTTTGTAAAGTATAAATAGATGTCTAGGAAATATAAAAAGTAGAGGTATCTATGAGATAAAAGGTCGATAAGCTAAGTGCTAACTGCCATTGTAGTTTGTAAGTTCTTTGTGCATAACTGGGAGAGACTTATAGAGCTAAGTGCAAGTGGTTGTAACAGACTATGGAAGGCTTTGTGCTATAACACGAGGAGGGAGGATCTAGCGAGGTGCGTAGATCTCCTATCCTAGGTGGAGTAGGATTTTGGTGGATTTGTGCTTGTAATAAATTGACTAAAGACAATAAAGAACAAGAGTTGGTGGACGTAGCCCCAAGGTGGGAGTGAACCACGTAAATACTGTGTTATGCTGCTATGTGAAATATTCTGATGTGTTTATGTGTTATGTGCTAAGTGCTTTGATATAGATAGATAGATTTGTTTATGCTTTGTGCTTATGATGAATCTGGATGCTAGCTCTGACATCTGTGAACTTACTTAGTGCTTGAATCTGCTAGATCTGATCTAATTCCTTTGTTAAGTTCTTATGTATCTTAGATCAGGGTGAATGTTGCGATGCTCTGTTTTCTATACAAAGTAGATATTGGTTAGATAATGATGAACTAACTGTGCTAAGTGCTCTATTAAGTGTTATAATCACAGATCTGTGTCCCAACTAAGGTTGCAGACACCTGAGTCCTGCAACCACCTTTGCCTCTACCTCGAGTGAGACTTCATCTGTTTCGCATGTGTCATTGAAAGGGCTGATAGTTAGTGTTTTTTTGGTGCGTTGTTGTAGTGTTGAACCCTCGGTCTGCCCCTGTGCCAACAAGTGCGTAATCATTCGACACCAAGAAAAATGTCACAACGTCCCATGTTTATAGAAAACATATGGGAATAATCAAAAAATCTTTGGAGTAATCAGGACTAATAAGAATAGGTGCCTCAGTCAAGGCCTTGTTGATTTGGTTGAAAGAGTTTTTAGCCTCAATAGTCCATTTCATTTCATTTTCCTTCCTGAGCATGGTTGTGATATGCTTCACCAAAACAACAAAATTTGAAACAAACCTTCTTAAAAAGTTGATTTTTCCCAAGAAATAATGAACTTCTTTCTTGGATGGGGGAAGTGGCAAGGTTTGGATAGCCTCTACTCTACTTGAATCAATTATGACTCCCTTAGCTAATACTATGTGCCCCAAAAATTTTCCCTCCTACATGGCAAATAGAGACTTTTTGGGATTTAAGGAGAGACCAAATTTTCTTCATTTTAAGAAGACCTTTCTCATATGCTGACAATGTTCTTTATCAAACCTGGAAAAAATTGTAATGTCATCCAGATAGATGACTACAAATTTATCTTTTTCTCTAATGAAGGCGATGTCCATAGCTCGCTGAAAGGTTGCCCCTGCGTTCATCAATCCAAAGGGCATATTATCATACATGAATGTACCCCAAGGAGTGGTGAAGATGGTATTTTCCCTATCTTTAGGTAGGACGAAGATATGATTATAGCCAGAAAATCCATCAATTATGGACATCCTAGATGCACCTGTCACCCTCTGTAATATGTGTTCCATGTTTGGAAAAGGGTAATTTTCCTTCTTAGAGCTTCTATTCAGGTTCCTGAAATCGACACAGTCTGATTTCTCCATTTTTCTTTCTTACTGGGACCAGGTTGGCTACCCACTCATATATCTCAAAGGGACAATGATTTGGGCATCCAGTAGCTTCTTTACCCCCCTTTCCATAATAGGAAACAACATGGGGTTTATTTTTCTTAACTTCTGCCTAAATGGTTTGGCCTCTTCCTTCAATGGGATATTATGCTCAATGACATTTGTGTCGTATGTTCTGAGATCTTCATATGTCTAGGCGAACACATTAGCAAACTGTTTTATTAGCTCGACATACTCGTCCCTTTGTTCCCTTGACAGGTTTCTTGACAACTTGACAAATTTTGGATCCTCCTCTCTACCAATATTGCACTTAGCTACAATAGCATCTTCATTTGAAATCTTACCCTTTACGGCCACACTATTTATGTCAATTAGTCTTTCCAAAGGAACTAGTCCCTTTGGGATATGATTGCTGGGAAACTGGACAATATGATGATTAGCATTTTTTCAGAAAAACATTAGCATGAGGATTTATTTCAGAATCGAGCTCTTGATCAATGTGTAATGAAAAAAAATCATCAACAATCTCCAGGAACCTTTTGATTTGAAGATCATCCTCAAACACTTTCCAATGTTTGACATTGTTAGGTATAGAGGGTCTATATTTCACTTCTACATCATACCTGAGATTAGGTGGCATAGGGACTCTGAAATTACTTGTTGAAACATCCAGAGAATCGGCCATAGCATTCTCTTCTCTTGGAAAAAATGAAATGTTGAAAGATAAAAACAAATTGTCAACCAGATCCCACACTTCATTTTTATAAATTCTAAGCTGAGGGTTCTTGTCTTGATAAATAATTCTGATCTTATGGACAATTAATTCAGTATCCCCAAACATTGATAGCTCTTCAATTCCCATGTCTTTTGCAGCCATTAAACCCAAAACAAGAGCTTCATATTCTTCCACATTATTGGTAATTTCAAATTCTAATTTGTAGGACAAAGATATAACTTCTTGGGTAGGTGAAACCAATACCACTACAGCACCAACACCTTCTCTAGAAGAGGCTCCATCAAAAAAAAAATTCCAAACAGAGGTAATCGGAGGAGAATCTTCATAGATAGTAAGGGACTTATTTCTGATTTCAAGAGGGGTTTTAGGGGCATCGGTGAGATGCAATAAGTTGGATCCCAAATCAGTCTCAAATGAAAAAATATGATGGTTGGTGGGGTTTGCTTCATCACTAATAATGTAGGCCAACTGAGCTTCTCTGTATAGTCTTCTATGCTCCCCCCCAAACACAGGAATGGTAGAATATGTGAGGTCCACATGCAATGTTCCCCCAAGTCTCTTTATCCAAGATCTTGACAAGAGCATGTCGAACTTGGTGTGAACATTAGCTACTACGATATCCATGACCACACTTTTCATGGGCAACTGAAACAAGGTCATAAAAAAATCTTTGATGACCCCAAGACACTGCACTTTCCTTGAATCAAAAGAATACAAATCATGATAAGTCTTTGCAATTTCTAATCCCAGTTCATCCATGACATTTTTGGGCATGATATTATGAGATGCCCCTGATTCCATCAAACAATTATGAAACACCTTGTCATGTATGTTCAGATATGTATAGAAGGGAGGGGATGAATCATCTCTATATTCTATCAAAGGACCTAAGATGATTGTTGGATTTTCGTCTTGGAGGTTTAGTGAGTCTGCGGAATGATATGATGGATCAGACTGCAACAACTTAGAGAGGGATTTTTTGAAACCTTGATGATTGACTAACTCTGAAAGGGGTACAGGGATCCTAATGTTTTGAATTTCATGCTCAAAGATAAAATAGGAGGGGGGCTTTAGAATTTATCTCACTTCTGGGACAGGGCCTTTGGCTATTGGTGAGGGGTTCTGCGTTTTCTTCTCCTTGTTGTTGTTTGTTGTGTCTTTAGCAGACTTCTCTGCTCTGGAAGGTTGATTAGGGATGTCAGACTTCCCTTATTTCTTATTAGACCTAAGGTTATATTTATTGGGACTATTATTGGTTTTATCTCCCTTACTCATGTCATTTATTTGGCTGTCCATGAGGGACCCCTCGTATGCATATTGGGTTAAATGGGGAAATGGGGAGGTGTCTCCAAGACAATGGATTTCAGGATCAAGCTCTTTTTCCTCTCCTTCCTCATCAACAACAAGGATATTTTGGAGAGGTGTTTGTATTTTCTGATCATCCCTATCTTTGTTTCGAGGCTCTCTTGGAAGTATCTGAGGGGTATTATTTGGTCTTATGAAGTTACCTCCATTAACAACATTTTGGGCACACTTATAACCTCACTTCCCTTCAAATTTCATCTTCTCCATCTTTGTAGAAAGATATTTTACCAGCTTAGTCAACTCATCTACTTTGGGATGGGACACGGAGATTGAGGCTTCATATCTCCCCCTTCCTCTATCTCTATCAGCTTTATTCCTAATTCGGTCAACTGCCAATATGTTAAACTCTACTTCCAGACCTGCATCTTTCATATGAGCCAAGGAAGTAGCTCTTCTCTCTCTCAACAAGAGGAAAAAATCAGGGTCAAAAGAAATAGCATAAGTAATTTTGGCAAAGGCTTCTGTAGGCTTTATCTCAAAAGGAATCTTATTATACATTTTGTTGAATCTCTTGGATAAATCAGAGACAGATTCTCCCTCTTTTCTCTTTAGGGACCCAAACTCTGTGATATAATACATAAATTCATTTTTATCCCCCCATTGTCTCAAGAAGACATCATCTAAATCCTCAATCCCAACAATGGATCCAAGGGTCATTCCCCTAAACCATTTCCTAGCCTCACCATCAAGGCTTTGGAAAAAGACTCTCATCCACACATCCTCGTTTTCAATATTTAGATTGTTTGCATAATTGTAGAAGGAAACAAGGTGTTCTTCAGTAGTTATGTCTTCTTCTCCATTGAATTTGGCCATGTATTTTAGGTAATCTCCAGCAGGGAGATCATTCATTGGCTAAGGTAAGACCAGAGGAGCATATCTTGTAGCCACTATAGCATCCATTTTGTGCCTAGGGGGATTAGCACCCGTCATTGGGATGTGAACTGGAGGAGAACTAGGAGGGGATGGAGTTAGAACAGGGGAGACTGGAAGTGTGTTTCTGGGAGAAAAGGGAAACGACTAAGTATTTGGAGAAAAGGCCATAGGGCTCGAGGGAACCAAGATTTCCCCTTCTATAAAATCATCAACTCTAATAGGGGGAGGAGAGGTAAATCCCAGAGTGGGAAAATATTATGAGGTTCTGGGTTTAAACCATGGTACCACTTCAGGGGAGATAGGAGCGACAAATATTTCTCCCTCTAATCTAAGACCAGGAGGGGAGAAATCAATAGGAACAGTCCCAAACTTTAAACTTCGGGAAACTCCAGCAGATGGTATAACAGGAGAATGAGAAGAAAATATTGGATTTTCTATAGGAGGATGGTGAAAATCATCATAAATACTTGGTTCAAGAGATGAAGTACCTTCCTGGAGGATCTTTCATCTTCTAATGACTTTATCTGGGTCAACTTTAGGTGTTAGTAGAGGTAGTTGTGGAGTACACCTCGTGTGTCTGCCTCTGGAAGACACAGCTGAAATAGTCGATTTGCATCAATGGAGTCACCAGGTGTAGTTTGCAATCTTCAATGGTTCTAATATCTGATGCATCTTCAGAATCAGAAGCTCGTTGTCATTTTATCCCAGGGAAAATCTTCAATTCGTCCCCGACAACGGCGCTAGAAATGTTAGCACTAGAAGTCACCTCCTAATTGCAAGGGAGTTAAGCCCAATACCCATCATTTTGTATGTCACAATGAATAAATTTAAGGGGGTGGAATGGGCGCAAACTCAAGATGTTATCACTTTAACTCAAAAAAATGGACTAGCATGCACAAGTAGGCGAGGTCTTGATTCAACTTCAGTCGGTAAGTCATAGTAAGGGTGAGTAGGAGGAATAAATTGAGAAGAAAATGTAAAGTTCTACTATGGACATCAGGTCTTCCAGCAGCCTAAGGAGGAAAAACTCAAAAATCAAGATCCTCTTGGAGTCGGAGTTTCAGGAAACTGAAAACACTATAACAACACTACAATCAAACATCCATTACAACACAGTCACAACAACCCATGTGAATCCTTCAATCATGAACATTCAATATTAGATGCATAACAAGATGGAGGGAGAAAGATGACTTAGATTAAACAAGAGGTCTCAAATCAAACTACATAACCAGAAAACCAGAACTTCATTAAAAATTTACAATGCGAGAGCCTAACTCAACCATCGACCTTAACAAAATATCAAAACTAATTATTTATACTCATAATCAATTTGCCACTACCAGGAGTGTGACCTCACTACTACAATCAAATCTTTGCGTCTACATCTTCTCTATCATACTGTGTAGGATTTCTTCTGTTAGACGTGAGCTCATATCAACATGGGTTTTACAGGAAACTCCATCCACAGGAAACTTTGGACTGACAGTGTGCCTCCACGGCCAGTTCTTTCATGCTTTGTATTTATGGAGTGAAATGAGGTTTCAACCACCACTCCATTTTCCTTAATTAATTTCATCGAGATTAGGACAGGGCTAACATCCCAAGAATTGCCATGCATAGCTAACGATTCTTCGAGCTTCATCTGGCATTTTGAAACTATGGTGGTCTTGCTCCGCAACAAACACGGGAAACCCCGACCTTTGGTGCAGGTCTTTGTGAAATCAACACCCTTTCCTTCACACTCCCATATCTCCTAGTGTGAGCCTCTTCTTCATGTGACCATGAGCCACAACCTAGCGCTTAACTCTCGAGTGCTTTGCGAGGTCGACACTTTTCCCTTTGCCAATTTCTCAAATCATGAATTAGCGATTCGCTTATCTGCTACCACGTTCCTCCTTCCATCGGATGACCATGATCACTTTCTTGAAACTCCACCTCAGTCGAATTCATGCGATGAGCACCAATATTTTCTCCCAGATCCACTTTCCACATGACCTCGGGGCGTGACCCGATGTATATCTTCAAAGTGCTTCGGGGTTTCTCTTTTCGGGAATCTGAAAGATAGCTCCCTTCAAAACTTTTGATTCATGAAACTGTGAATCTGTTGATCTAATGCCACGTGTTCCTCTTAATTGAACGGTCCAAATAATTTCATCACTTTGGGACCTCAGGCCCTCGGGCCTTTGGCATTTTTAGACTCAGGAAATTTGTGCATTCTTCACTTTAGTTTTCCTGAAATGACTTTCTCTGATGCTCAGATCTAGTGCTACATGTCCCTCTGAATCAAACGGCCCATGCTTATTTCGGGTTTCGGGAGTTCGAACCTTTGACAAAAAAATTTAACAATATCCCAAACTCTCGATTCCTGCAATTATTTCACACTACTGATCTCTCCTGGTGAGATATACAGCCCATATTAAATCTTTTCTCGACCTTTGATCTCAGGCCTTTGCCTCAGTGATAAACTTCGAGAAACTTTCGAATTGAACACCCGCGAACTGCCGGTCTAAACTCCACATAAAATCCCAGCCATTGGTAGCTAAAATCTCCTATTTTCTTAACCAGAGTCTGGAATGGGTCGCTCTAATTACCGTGCCTTGAGCTCGCAGTTGTGGCCTATATCAACAAAGACTTGGATGACTAGTTGGGGGGGCAGAAGCTCAAAACGACAAAGGACGAGAAATTGAGACAAAGAGGAAAGTGATCAACCTCAGAGAAACAAAAAAATTTAGGGCCAATACTTCTCAGGTAAGACAACAAGGAAAAATAAGACGTTGAAACGAACGAAGGAAAACAAAGAAAATTTACAAGCCGAAGGGGAACAACTTGATATTTTGTCTATGAAAAGGAGAGAGACGGGGAAAAATTACAGAATTCAGTAGAAACCACAAACCCACAAGACTCTGACAAGTTCGTGTGAAAACACCACCAATGAATATAACAAATCCATAGAACAATCATAGGTCGGTGGGATTTGATCACCCGACCTATCGTATATATTGCTAGCACCTTAACCACTATGCCAGTGGAACCACATACTACAGGATTCTCCAGTGAAATGTTAAATGTTGATAGTGCATAAGACAGGAACGATCAAGGGCCCATGACCTATTTATGGGCATGCGATACAAGATCGACACACATCCCAATGTTGGCACAAAGCCCAATGCAGAAATGGATTCCTAGGCCAAATACAATATGGATTGCATAGATTTTTGTGCAAGGAGAGGAACCTAATTGTTAATGTTTATACCATTATTATAGTTCTTTGCATTTCAATAGATAAGAGCATAATAAGAACAAGATCACTGAGAAATACACATTCACAAGAGACACAACATTTATCCTAAGAAACCCTCTAGGGGAAGAAAACCCAGCAAAAAATTCCTTATCATAAATAGCTTATACAATGTTCAAGAGATAACTCAAACCAATACAGATAGTCCTCCCCAAGAGA
>JASDQU010237087.1:1675-16970 GCA_032191745.1 Picea mariana
CTCCGATGAAAATGAAAAAGACGATTTGAACACCAAATACAAGATTGGTGTTCAATCGGGAATGCACAAGGTGGCAGTCAGACCACGGTTTCTCCCCTATTATGATATGATCCGATGGCCATTGGATCATATAGACTTGCCAACCAGAACTATTAGAAACGACCAACAGGTCACGGTCGGTACTTTTAGACCGGAGCATATCCAAAGCATGTATAAACTCCCAGCAACTTCTGAATACACATATGGTGTTGATTTCCTAGAGAGTTTCAAACAGAAGGAGTGCATTGAATATGACAAAACCATGCCCAGTTTGATTAAAGAGTGGGTTTCACGCACCGCAAAGTTCAGAGCAAATGACAAGGGCATATATTATATCGATTCTTTGGAGCCACAATATAAATATGTGGCCATGATGACATGTCGGCTTTTTGGGTGAGATAACACAGCGCATTTTTACATCTCTTGGGTGCCTCTCATATTTCGGGTCGCGCAAGGTTGCTCATTCAACTGGGCGAAGATGCTCTCAGACAGCTTGTTCAACAGGGTCACCGAGTATCGGAGCAAAAGGCCGACGGGAAACCATCCTCATTTTTCATGTCTGCATATATCATGGACACAGTATGTTCCATGACTCCTTTCCCATTGATGAATTGGGCTTGGAATCCAACTCATGAAAAAGTTGTACACAAGTATCACGACAAGCTGTGGGAGGATAAAGCGGACAAATTTATTTACGAAATTTTCAACTGGGTGATGGTGCCCCTACACATAACCATTTTTGGTCTTTCGCCACCTCGGATCTCGGACAGCATCGCTGAAAACCTGAGCGGTATAGTAGGTTGGTACATAGAAGCAGAGTTTTCCTAATTTAGAGTCTTCGGAGCTGCTATTCCCCCTCTTGCACTACCACTGTTCATCCCCAAAAAGCTGGCTTGTCATGAGATTACCCGACAAACAGTGATTGGCAAAGTAAGTAAAGAGAGCAAAGCTTCTTCGAAGAAGGTATGGCCGTTTTTCCCTGTTCGGCTAAATTCCTATTCTTTATTGGATTTCGGGCATGCTAAAGCTGAAGCTGTAGCCCTGGAAGACCTGAGTTTGGTCTCCATTGAATATAAAAAACATGATCCTCAGAAAATTGTAAGTAATCATTTAGCTAACTGTGGGCTGAAGAGGTTTGAACACGAGTGTTCACCCTTGGACGACATTTTCCGAGGGGCAAGATCTTATGGGGAAGTGCTAGTTCAGATCTGATCTTTAGCACCCCAAGACATGGCCTCTGTATTAAGATTTCAAGAAACTAAACGAAGATGTCTCCCCACTATGTTGGGAGGTTTGGCCATTGCCGAGACAAAACAAAAGGATGCTGAAGATTCTGCTGAGGTAATTTCTATCCCTGGACAACAGCAGGAAGGAGGGAAAATGAGTAATCCCAAAACAAAAGAGAAGACTCCAGACCCTCCAAGCAAACATAGTTTGGAGGCAAAGGAAAAAACTCCAGACCCACCAAGGGAGCAAATACCAGAGACTGAAAAAGAAACTCCAAATACTCCAAAGGAGCAGAACCCTGTCAATACTCCAAAAGAATCAACAAAGAAAATAGGAAAACCCATCACCTCGGTCACACCCTTGCAGTCGGCACAGGGAAATGTTAGCAAGGGATGGATATTTGATGAAGAGCTGAGGCCGATCAGAGCAGAGGAACTCCCTCCTAATGAGTTATTTTTCGATAAAAAGAGAAAAGTTGTAGTGAAACAAGAGTTTTATCAAGAGGGAGAGTCCACTGCTAAGAAATACAAAATCATGACAGATGGAAAGAACAAGAAAAGTGACCATCTTGCCACTGAAATTGCTGGAACACTGGGGGCATACGCTTCGGTGAATCAATTCTCGATTGGGAAGATGAATAACCGACTTAAAAGAAAAAATCGCCTCATCAAGACCCTTGAGGCCAGATTATCTACAGCCACAGAGAATGCTAAAGGCCAGGCCAACATGGAGATGGAACAGGCTAGATTGGCTGATAAAAATGAAATAGAAACGCTCAAAGTCAAGCTGGAGCAAGCACAATCAGTTATTCGAGATGGTCGAGTGCAGGCTGGTCAGTAGAGGACTATGATTACAGAGTTACAGGCTCAGTTGGAGGTCGCTGAAAGCAGGGTGATCGACGTCGAGGGGTTTAAATCCCGAGCAATCGATATTCGGAATAGGATCTCTTCTATACAACAGAGTCTGCTAGACAAAGTGGGAGTGATTCGAGAAGATTGCCTGTTGATGCATTAGATTTTCGAGAATCTGACCGTCAGAGAAAGGAAAGCCGAAGCTGCTCGGGTCGCCTTTCAAGAGGCAGTGATAGCTACTAACAACAGATTTTCTGCAGGTTCTCCCGGACTCACCATTGCTGAACAAACTAGAGGTAACATTCTGTTAAAAGATTGGGAACATAATATTACCTTAAGCAAGGACCAGGCCCAAAAAGTAACAAATTCATTAGAAGAATCCTTCAATACTATTGATGGTGAGCTGCTAGGTATGGAGAGTGGAGGTGATTCAGAAACGTTAAGGCAAATGAATGTAGAGCAGATTTCCCTCGACCTGAAAGAGAAGAATGAAAGAGATTCGGCGGATATCTCCAAGATGAACAGGGTGGACATGGCTCAAGTTGACAAACACTTAATTCAACCTAGTGCACAACTAAGTGCCCTTGACATCGTTGATGCACAAATGGGAGATAAGCTGTCGCAGTTGGCCCGAGAGTGTTATTTCGCCGAGGCCAGCTGTCAGGCGGAACCCTCGCAGCTTGTGTCCTAGTTTGTGGAAAAATGTATCATGTGCACCGAATCCGTGCAAAGACAAACACCTGGCGCCATTTGAAAATAGAATAGGAGAAAAGAGAGTGATTTCACTCTTTTCGGTTGTAACTGAATGTGAGAAACAGTTGAGTTTCTAAACTGATCTGCTAATTTGTATAAATATACCACAAAAAAGAGAATGAAAGGGCTGGACCTTTTGGGTATCGATTGTAATAGAGTTTTGCATTGGAAGAAGTTAATATACAAGCAATTTGAAGATTCTCGATTCCGTCCAGACTGTATTATCAAGTTTGCTTCTTTGTACTTCATGTTTCATTTCATTTCACTCATTCAGAACTGATGTGCTTTGTTATAATTTAGTACGACCACTACTATAACAAAATAATTATGGTTTTATGTCTCTGTCTATTGTCTTTCCTCTGCACCGGCTATCAGCGGGTGTAAGACCAATTCGCATTTTCAGAATTCTACGTTTATTTTTTTTTTGCTACGTCAGTTATTTTCTCACTAATCTCTTCTTCTGCTTATATGTGATTTTTCTTTTGACAAGAACCTCATGTTATACGCAGCTAAATGTTTCTCTTTGGCATCACACTTTTATATTAAATTATAATGCAGTTACGGGAAAGGGCCTTCTTTTGCAATCATTATTTCATTCAGAAAATGTAAAAACCTCTCTTTATATCGACCAAATTGAAACAACATTGAAATCTCTCTTTGAATTATTTTCCTACGATTACTGTTCCTGATTGACTGTACCTACAGCTACGCAACCTAATATTGAACCCGGACTATCTAATAAAACACATATTGCTTTAAATCTTTTCGATACAATCCTTAAAATTGTTAACACCCGGGAAGAACTTGAGCGTTCATGGGCAGCGATTGAGCAAGATATAACTGCTCAAGAGCAGTTGGAAGCTAGACGACGAGAACGTAGAAATCATCCCTAGTTTCCTATACCGAAGGTGACATTATCCTCATTTTTCATCTTTTACATACTTTCATATGCCTTGACACTGTACGTTAATCCTTATTACAGACTCTGGAACAACATCTTTCTGGCGCCGTTGCCGGGGAGCGAAGTTATTAAATCTTTTCCTTGGGAAAACGACATTTATTTCGTTGAAAGTGCTACTCCTTGATAGTGAACATAGAGTGCACACATTTTTAAGGCTTTTTAAATCTTTCACTTGGCGACTCCACTAAAATGAAAACTGGCTTCTGGTAGAAAGAGTACCAGAAAGAACCTAGATGGCAAGCTGATTACGCCTGTTGCCGATCCTGAAAAACTTTTAAAAACAAAAAACCAACTTTCCAAGGCTAAGTGCCATTCAAAACCTTCTACTTCACGCAGTCCTCTGTTTGATACTAAAGATCTGACGTCAAACTGCTCTGAAGTTAGGAGTGAGATTCTTTCCACTTTCCCGTCCATACAAAAGGAAAAAGGTCCTTTAGAAAGTTCGTTAACAGTTGACATTCCATCTTTTCTTCGACAGAATTTCCCTGTCTTGCCTGATTTCAAAAGGTGTGTTACACACTTATCTTCTTCACCCAAATCAATGGCAACTGCTGGAGGTGGTGGTGGAGGTCAAGGGCATGTCCCTCCTCCCCGAGTATTCGCAAAAGTAGCAGCAAGATACGCTCCCCTGGTTTTTCTCGTCCCCCTCCATGATTTGCCTGAAAATTACATCAAAAATCTTCCTAGGTTCACTGGGGAGGGAGATTTAACTGCAGCCGAGCATATAAATTTCTTCGACCAATTTGCAGACATATGTGGTATCGAGCATGAAGATGTCTTCGCCTGGTCCTATGACGAGCTTAGAAAGTATGATACTTCCATAATTGAGCACAAAATACCCTTGAAACCTGGGGTCAAGCCGTTTAGGCAAAAGCTTAGGCAAATCAACCCCATTTTGTTTCCTGTGATTGAAAAGGAAGTTAAGAAGCTTTTAGATGCGAAAATAATCGTACCTCTGAGGTACTCGGACTGGGTGGCAAATTTGGTCCCTGTCAAAAAAAAGAATGGAGAAATCAGACTGTGTGTGGATTTTCAAAACTTAAATAAGTCTTCTTTGAAGGATAATTATCCGCTCCCCAAAATGGACCATGTCCTAGAGAAGGTAGTCAGAGCCAATCGAATGTCTATGATAGATGGGTTCTCTGGATATAACCAGATCGCCATGAATGATCTAGATAGAGAAAAAATTGCTTTCACCACACCATGGGGTACATTCATGTATGATAAAATGTCGTTTGGTTTGATGAATGCAGGTGCCACATTCCAACGTGCTATGGACATTGCTTTCGTAGGAGAAAGAGACAAGTTCGTAGTCATCTACCTTGACGATTTGACGGTTTTTTCTAAAACCGATGAAGAACATTTGGTCCATCTGAAGCAGACTTTCGAAAAATTCCGCAGGTATGGTCTGTCCTTGACCCCAAAGAAATCACATTTCGCTATGCGGGAAGGTAAGCTTCTCATACATATCGTATCTAAAGATGGGATCAGGATTGATCCTAAGAGGATTGAAGCAATTGAAGCTATAAATATCCCCAGAAACGTAAAAGAAATTCAATCCTTCTTAGGTACTATAAATTTTTTGTGAAGGTTTATTCCTAATTTTGCTGAGATTGTCAAACTGATCACAGGAACGCTGAAGAAAGATAGCAGAGTAAATTGGACGACTGAGGCTAAAGTGTCGTTCGCACACATTAAAAAGGTCATCAGTGAGGCACCTGTGTTAGCAAGCCCAGACTACTTGAAAGATTTCCTCATCTTCTCATTTTCTTCTGAGCATACTATCGCTGCAGTGCTCCTGCAAAAAGACGATGAAGGTTTTGAATGGTCGATCGCGTTTTTTAGCAAGAGCCTTAGAGACGCCGAATTAAAGTACGACATAATAGAAAAACAGGCGTATGCAATGGTGAAAGCGCTAAAAGCATTCAGAACCTATGTACTGTATTCAAAAATTATCGCATACGTGCCAACGAGTGTTGTGAAAGACATATTGGTACAACCTAATAGTGACGGAAAACGAGGGTGTTGTCTCACTAAAATACAAGAATTTGATCTGGAAGTCAAGCCGACTAAATTGATAAAGGGGCAGGGTCTGGCCAAACTCTTGGCCAAGTCGAATCTTAGAGCTCTTGATATTAATTGCCTCCAAGGGGAAGACGAAGATGCACACCTGCACGAGCCGGATGACTAGACAGTTTTAAGCAAGGTCGAAGAAAATTTCATGTCGTCAACCTAGTATAAAGATATAGTGTTCTACTTGTTGAACCTGAAATTTCCAGATGGGCTATCATCATCCAAGTGCATAACTTTAAAACTCCACGCGGTAAAATATTGCATCGCCGAAAACCAGCTCTATTGGAAGGATCCACTCGGATTCCTACTAGTTTGTTTGGTCGAGTTGGAAACACCATGGGTTATAGAGGAATTTCATGAAGGGGTCTGTGGAGGACACCATGCTTGGAGAGCCATAGCCTATAAGATTTTGAGGGCTGGATACTATTGGCCGAAACTATTTTCGAACATCAATGCCAAAGTGTGTGCCTGCAACCCGTGTCAACTTTTCGCTGGTAAACAGAAACTCCCTGCACTACCACTTGTTCCAGTCAAAGCCGAAGCTCCATTTCAACAATGGGGTCTAGACTTTATAGGGGAAATTAATCCCCATTCTAGTGCTCAGCATAAGTGGATCTTAACAGCCACAGATTATTTTACAAAGTGGGTGGAAGCCATTCCAACCAAAAGGGAAACAGACTCAGTGGTGATCGACTTCTTGGAAGATAATATCCTGTCAAGTTTCAGGTGTCCCCGAAAGATTGTTACCGACAATGCCCAGGCTTTCAAGTCCATGGCTATGATCAATTTCTGTCAGAAATACAATCTTGTTCTTGGCCATTCCACTGCTTATTACCCTCAGGGAAATGGGTTGGCCGAATCATCAAACAAGAGCCTGGTGAACATAATCAAGAAAGTACTGGATGAAAATAAAAGGTCCTGGCACGTGCACTTGAAGTACGCATTATGGGCAAACTGCATCAGCACCAAAAGGTCTATCGACATTTCGCCGTTTCAAATGGTCCATGGGACAGAGGCGGTTTTACCTATAAACTAAGTGTTGCCAATAATGAATCTATGGCAGGACTAGAACGAAGAACCTAAGAATGTAACCAGGAGAATTAGCCAACTGATCGAGGTTCAACAGCATAGAGTGGAGGTTGATGATAAAATGCAAAAGTACCAGGACGATATGAAAGCATTTTTCGACCTCAAGGTGAAAGACAGAGAATTCCTCCTAGGTGACTTAGTATTAAGATGGGATGCGAGAAGAGAAGAAGCCACCAAGCATGGTAAATTTGACCACCTCTGGTATGGACCATTCAGGGTCTCGGCTCCGGAAGGGAAAAACTCCTTCCTGTTGGAGAACATTTATGGAGAAGTCCTCAACGCCCCTGTCAACGGGCGATTTTTGTAACATTATATGACTTAACATTCAAAAAAAATAAAAAAAAATAAATAAATAAATTATTGTAAATAAATAAATTCCATGTTTGTACATACAGATATTGTCATGTTAACATTTATTTTTAATTTATGGTTTTTGTTCCTGAAACTCTTGACACATTTCTAATATGAGTCGCATTTGCTTTTTACAGGTTTCCAGCTTCGGACAAAACTAGCAGGGAAAGCAATTCATAAAGAAGTATCAGAAATGAATCGGCATGAAACAGGTGATATCCAAAAAGTAGTTGCATAGTGCACAAAGAAAATGAAAAGAAAAGATAAAGGTGAGCTTTCGAAAAATGCAGGCCATAAAAGACTATTTCAAGTAAACCAAGGTAACATTTTTTAAAAATTGCATTATGGGCTAAAACGTTAGATAGCATGGATTGTTGTTGTTTAGATAATCTTCGAGTTGAAGTGATTTGAATGAATACACTAAATCTAAAAACAGCGAGTCAGAATATCTGTCCCTAAAGTTACCCATAAAAGACAGTCTTGGACTGTTTCGACCTTTTGTGTGTTCAATCGCTAAACTGCCCATCTCTGGGTCTAACTTTTAGCAAATCATTATCCTTCCGAGTCATTGCAACGGGATAAAATAATTTTGTTTTAAGCCTTAGTAATTTCGAAACAGATCTTGATAGGAAAGCTGGTCTTCACAACTACTTAATCTCCTACTAAGTGAAAGAATGTTTAGAGCGATCTTAACTTTCCTAGGTTTTTCAACAGTTTCAGGAAAATCAAAGCTTTCTCGAACAGGATGCCCTTTAAAAAAAATCTATTATTTTCCCCTGTCTCCCTATGAACAAAGTTGTTGTGAAGGTCAAGAGAAGATTGATACCGAGTAATCAAAATAAGTTGACAGACCTCTGATACAAAATCTTACATAGATATCAGCCCTGATATAAACTGATTGCTCCCATATTCATGCTTTAAAAGAAAAGTAAACTATAAGACAGGTGGTGAAAGGAAATTCAGAAATGATTGCCCTCGTCTCAGCGTTTAAATGCATAATTATTTCCCGAAGTGGTGAAAAGAAATTCAGTAAAAAAGGGGTCAGACAACTTCACCGAGGTACTGAACAGGCTCGCTGGCAGTGAAGCAATGTCTGAGATATCTGTAAGGCTATTATACATGAACATCAATCTACTCTGGAAATCAATGCTTTCTAAAACCCTGATCAACATCCCAAATTCAAATGGGACTTCCCATATTAAAAATATGCATTTTCATCCATTTGATGCGGGCCGAGAGACTCAAGAATTGTTGAATCTCCTAGGGTTGTTTCGACTGTCTTGAAACTTACCCAAAGTTAGTAATGGGATGAGGAAAATTGTGAAAGAGACTACAGTTGTGTTTGGAACGAGTATCTGATTTAAAAAAAACTTATCGACGTAAAAAATGAAGTCTTTTCCCCTTTCAATCCTTTTTTCCTTGGTTTTTCTGCAGGTTTGAGCTTCTGACTCCATTTACCCAATATTGGCACCTGGTTTACTGTTCTTCCCGCCTCACAGGGAGGCGTGATCCCTAGTTGGAGCCTATGTTGGAGCCGCCCTTAATTTATTATAACCCTTCACATTTTTCAGTCTTTGACACTTGAAATCTAAAGATGGCCTTTTGATTTTTCCCCCGGAACTTTAAAAATTTTCCTACAACCTTGTCGAAAGAAGCAGCGATGCTTTTTCTCCCCTTAAAACAAGTCTGCTTTTGTATTAACGTTCGATCTTTTTTGCTTTATTTTGGGATCTCGCAAGTCGGATACTTTAATCCTTGAGTTCATACGTCCCGAGTCACGAAACGACGAAGTCGTTTTCATTTTTCGCCCGAAGCAGTAACTAGGGTAAAATATTTTAACTTTGATTTGACGTTGTCAGGGTTTCGTGCCTCGGCGTTCGTCAAACCCATTTTTTCTTTTTCTCACTCTCGAGAGCCGAGAACGCGAGGTACTTGTGAGTTAACCCTGGTCAAAGATTAAAGGCAAAAAGCTAACTATGGTTACAATGGTTCTCGGCGTTTCGCCACTCGGCGCTATCTTTTCGAAAATAATGGTATTTAAAACTCCGACTCACGAAACCGCGATGTGATTATAGTATGATTAATTAATCACCTAATCCAAGTTTTCTTAATCTTAATCAAGTCTTAATTATCTCTATCTCACAGTTTCGTGACTCGGCATACAAATCTTTCAAAATTTTATCTTCGAAGTTCGGAGTCGTGTACAGCGATTAAAATGATTATGAAATTAACCACGCCTGAAATCACAATTATCGTTAATTAGGCCAAATCGGCACTCGTAGTCTCGCGAGTTAAAGACTCAAATTGTTGAAAGAAAATCCACGATGCAGCGATAAGCGAGAAAATGGTTAACATTGCTAAGTTTGAATATTTTAAAATAAAGCAAGATATGTCCCGTGCATCGAGGCTTGCACATTTCCCGAGGTAACTTTCTACTCTCCATACTCCGACTGACTGGCAAGCCGCTAAACATTGATGACATTAATGGTTAATTAAGGTGAATCTACGAATAAATAAGATCAGATTTTATGCAATAAATTTATTTCTAATTGCGATTTGACAGACTTGTTTCGAAGCGTACAGAATTTTCAAATATATACGAGAGACTCATTTGATTATAACGAAAACATTTTTCGTAAGGCCGCAGAGCTCGTCATTTTCCAAGTGAAGTAATTTCTGCATGTATATGCAGGTTTATCACAGAAGAGCGAAAACACAAGCTTCAGCTATGGCTCCACGGAAAGCAGCAAAGGCTAACGTCGAAGAGGCAGGGAAAGGTACAGATACTATCTCCGACACTTCACCTCGGAGTGGCGGGTCGGTTCAAAACTGGTCATTTGTTTCGGATATCCTACAAACCGAGTTGGTAAATTATTCAGACTCAGATGAAAATGAAAAAGATGATTTGAACACCAAATACAAGATTGTCGTTCAATCGGGAATGCACAAGGTGGAAGCCAGACCACGGTTGCTCCCCTATTATGATATGATCCGATGGGCATTGGATCATATAGACTTGCCAACCAGAACTATTAGAAACGACCAGCAGGTCACGATCGGTACTTTTAGACCGGAGCATATCCAAAGCATGTATAAACTCCCAGCAACTTCTGAATACACATATGGTGTTGATTTCCTAGAGAGTTTCAAACAGAAGGAGTGCATTGAATATGACAAAACCATGCCCAGTTTGATTAAAGAGTGGGTTTCGCACACAGCGAAGTTCAGAGCAAATGACAAGGGCATATATTCTAGCGATTCTTTGGAGCCAAAATATAAATATGTGGCCATGATGACATGTCGGCTTTTTGGGCGAGAGGACACAACGCATTTTTACATCTCTTGGGTGCCTCTCATATTTCGGGTTGCGAAAGGTTGCTCATTCAACTGGGCGAAGATGCTCTCAGACAGCTTGTTCAACAGGGTCACCGAGTATCGGGAGCAAAATGCCGACGGAAAACCATCCTCATTTTTCATGTCTGTGTATATCATGGACGCAGTATGTTCCATGACTCCTTTCCCGTTGATGAATTGGGCTTGGAATCCAACTCATGAAAAAGATGTACACAAGTATCACGACAAGATATGGGAGGATAAAGCGGACAAATTTATTTACGAAATTTTCAACTGGGTGATGGTGCCCCTGCACATCACCCTTTTTGGTCTTTCGCCACCTTGGATCTCGGACAGCATCGCTGAAAACCTGAGCGGTATAGCAGACTGGTATGTAGAAGCAGAGTTTTCCTATTTTAGAGTCTTCAGAGCTGCTATTCCCCCTCTTGCACTACCATTGTTCATCCCCGACAAGCTGGCTTGTCGTGAGATTGCCCGAGAAATAGTGATTGGCGTAGTAAGTAAAGAGCTCAAAGCTTCTTCGAAGAAGGTATGGACGTTTTTCCCTGTTCGGCTAAATTCCTATTCTTTATTGGATTTCGGGCATGCTAAAGCTGAAGCTGCAGCCCTGGAAGACCTGAGTTTGGTCTCCATTGAATATAAAAAACATGATCCTCAGAAAATTGTAAGTAATCATTTAGCTAACTGTGGGCTGAAGAGGTTTGAACATGAGTGTTCACCCTCTAACGACATTTTTCGGGGGGCGAGATCTTATGGGGAAGTTCTAGTTCGGATCCGATCTTTAGCACCCCAAGACATGGCCTCTGTATTAAGATTTCAGGAAACTAGACGAAGATGTCTCCCCACTGTGTTGGGAGGTTTGGCCATTGCCGAGACAAAACAGAAGGATGCTGAAGATTCTGCTGAGGTAAGGTCTATCCCTGGACAACAGCAGGAAGGAGGGAAAAGGAGTAATCCCGAAACAAAAGAGAAGACTCCAGACCCTCCAAGAAAACATAGTTCGGAGGCTGAGGAAAAAACTCCAGACCCACCAAGGGAGCAAATACCAAAGAATGAAAAAGAAACTCCAAATACTCCAAAGGAGCAGAACCCTGTCGATACTCCAAAAGAATTGACAAAGCAAATAAGAAAACCCATCACCTCAGTCACACCCTTGCAGTCGGCACAGGGAAATGTTAGCAAGGGATGGATATTTGATGAAGAGCTGAGGCTGATCAGAGAAGAGGAACTCCCTCCTAATGAGTTCTTTTTCGATAAAAAGAGAAAATTTGTAGTGAAACAAGAGTTTTATCAAGAGGGAGAGTCCACTGCTAAGAAATACAAAATCATGATAGATGGCAAGAACAAGAAAAGTGACCAGCTTGCCACTGAAATTGCTAGAACACTGGGGGCATATGCTTCGGCGAATCAATTCTCGGTTGGGCAGATGAATAACCAACTTAAAAGAAAAAATCACCTCATCAAGACCCTTGAGGCCAAATTAGCTACAGCCACAAAGAATGCTAAAGGCCAGGCCAACATGGAGATGGAATAGGCTAGATTGGCTGATAAAAATGAAATAGAAACACTCAAAGTCAAGCTGGAGAAAGCACAATCAGTGATCTGAGATGGTCGGGTGTAGGCTGGTCAGCAGAGGACTATGATTACAGAGTTACAGGCTCAGTTGGAGGTCGTTGAAAGCAGGGTGATCGACGTCGAGGGGTTTAAATCTCGAGGGATCGATATTCGAAACAGGATCTCTTCTGTACAACAGAGTATGCTAAACAAAGTGGGAGTGATTCGAGAAGATTGCCTGTTGATGCATCAGATTTCCGAGAATCTGACCGTCAGAGAAAGGAAATCCGAAGCTACTCGGGTCGCCTTTCAAGAGGCGGTGATAGCTACTAACAACAGATTTTCTGCAGGTTCTCCCAGACTCACCATTGCTGAACAAACTAGAGGTAACATTCTGTTAAAAGATTGGGAACATAATATTACCTTATGCAAGGACCAGGCCCAAAAAGTAACAAATTCATTAGAAGAAGCCTTCAATACTATTGATGGTGAGCTGCTAGGTATGGAGAGTGGAGGTGATTCAGAAACGTTAAGGCAAATGAATGTAGAGAAGATTTCCCTCGACCTGAAAGAGAAGAATGAAAGAGATTCGGTGGATATCTCCAAGATGGACATGGTGGACATGTCTCAAGTTGACAAACACTTAATTCAACCTAGTGCACAACTAAGTGCCCTTGACATCGTTGATGCACAAATGGGAGATAAGCTGCCGCAGTTGGCCCGAGAATGCTATTTCGCCGAGGCCAGCTGTCAGGCAGAACCCTCGCAGCTTGTGTCCCAGTTTGTGGAAAAATGTATCATGTGCACCGAATCCGTGCAAAGACAAACACCTGGCGCCATTTGAAAATAGAATAGGAGAAAAGAGAGTGATTTCGCTCTTTTCGATTGTAACTGAATGTGAGAAACAGTTGAGTTTCTAAACTGATCTGCCAATTTGTATAAATATACCACAAAAAAGAGAATGAAATGGCTGGACCTTTTGGGTATCGATTGTAATAGATTTTTTCATTGGAAGAAGTTAATATACAAGAAATTTGAAGATTCTCGATTCCATCTAGACTGTATTATCAAGTTTGCTTCTTTGTACTTCATGTTTCATTTCATTTCACTCATTCAAAACTGATGTGCTTTGTTATAATTTAGTACGACCACTACTATAACAAAAAAATTCTGGTTTTCTGTCTCTGTCTATTGTCTTTCCTCTACACCGGCTATCAGCGGGTGTAAGGCCAATTCGCATTTTCAGAATTCTACATTTATTTTTTTTTTGCTACGTCAGTTATTTTCTCACTAATCTCTTCTTCTACTTATATGTGATTTTTCTTTTGACAGGAACCTCATGTTATACGCAGCTAAATGTTTCTCTTTCGCATCACACTTTTATATTACATTATAATGCAGTTACGGGAAAGGGCCTTCTTTTGCAATCATTATTTCATTCAGAAAATGTAAAAACCTCTCTTTATGTCGACCAAATTGAAATAGCACTGAAATCTCTCTTTAAATTATTTTCCTACGATTACTGTTCCTCAATGACTGTACCTGCAGCTACGCAACCTAATATTCAACCCAGACTATCTAATCAAACACATATTGCTTTAAATATTTTCGATACAATCCTTAACACTGCTAACACCCGGGAAGAACTTGAGCGTTCATGGGCAGCCATTGAGCAAGATATAACTGCTCAAGAGCAGTTGGAAGCTAGACGACGAGAACGTAGAAATCTGCCCTAGTTTCCTATACCGAAGGTGACATTATCCTTGTTTTTCATCTTTCGCATACTTTCAGATGCCTTGACACTGTACGTTAAACCTTAGTACAGACTCTGGAACAACACCCACCTCAGACCACAAAGTGACAAGACACCTTATGAACTATGGTTTGGAAGACCTGCTTCAATTAAACACTTCAAAGTCTTTGGGAGTAAATGCTATATAAAGAATAATGATGAAAACCTTGAAAAATATGATGACAGGGCTGATGAAGGTATCTTCTTAGGGTATGCTACAAACAGTAAAGGATACATATGCTATAATAAGAGGCTGCATAAAATGGTTGATTGTATTGATGTAAAAGTTGATGAAGGAATCCCAACAAGAGAGATGTACAGAAATGAGTGTTCTATAGAAGACACAGCTAAAGTTGATGATAAACAGGTCCAAGAATCAGAAAATGAAGACTTTGAATCAGATGAAGACTCAGACACTCAGACAGACACAAATCAGCAGTCAACTTCAAATTCCTCCTCCAAAATCATTCAAAAGAATCATCCTGCAAGTCAGATAGTTGGAGAAAAAGACAAAGGTGTACAAACCAGGAGAAAGCTAATCAAAACCACCAAACAATCTCATATAGCTTTCATATCCATGCTGGAACCCATGAATTTCAATGAATCCAGCAAAGATGATCACTGGGTTAAAGCAATGAATGATGAACTTGATCAGATTGAGAAAAACAATACGTGGGAAATGGCTCAAAGACCCAAAGGTAAAAACGTCATTGGCTCCAAATGGATCTTTAAGAATAAGTTGAATGAGCAAGGACAAGTTATTAGGAACAAAGCAAGGTTAGTCTATAAAGGCTATGCACAGATAGAAAGACTGGATTTTGGTGAAACATTTGCNTCATAAAAGGCTTAAAGTCTACCAAATGGATGTCAAGTCAGCCTTTCTAAATGGATATTTAAGTGAAGAATTCTATATGGAACAACCAGAGGGTTTCAAACTGTCTGATAACCCTGAATTAGTATGCAAGTTGAAGAAATCTTTATATGGTTTAAAACAAGACCCTCGAGCTTGGTATCACAGACTGGATACATATCTCAAAGACAAAGGGTTCAAGAGAGGAACAGCTAACAACAATCTATATATTAAAACAGAGGATAATAATTTGCTCATCGTACTGGTCTATGTAGATGACATCATCTTTGGATGTAATAAGGATTCATTGGTACAATGGTTTGCTTCTGCCATGGAGTCTGAATTTGAAATGTCTATGATAGGAGAACTGTCATTTTTTCTTGGTCTGCAAATTACTCAGA
>JASDQU010237088.1:2570-13089 GCA_032191745.1 Picea mariana
AGTTTCACTCCATCCCTTATCATGCTATGGAAAATGTCCTCATTAAATGTTTTTTATATTTAACTAAATATAATATACATTAACACATAAAATGAATATCAACTTTGATATATCATTCCCATTGACTCTTCACACTATTGAGTTCATGACCATCACTCCTATCTCCCCTTAAAAACGTGTGAGTATATATCGAGGTTTAGAGTCACTTCCTTCACCTTCTAGCTTCTACAATCCTTAAAAGTAAAAGTAATGACAAAGTAAAAGTAATGACAAGAATGCATGAAAATATCAAAATGAAAGTTATTCTCAAAGAAATAGAAAAAAAACACAATTTTGAGAGAGTGGACATTTTAACACTTCATCCTATTGAGTTCATGACCTTCACCCATAACACCAACGACAATATGTTATGTAAAACACATCTATGATCATTGTACTTGGGTGTGGAATGGATTAATAAAAATAGGATCTTAAGGATACTACTAAATCACTCAATCTTTATAGCCTTGATAATCATATTAGGCTCCTTTAAGCATACATTAAAGTAATAGGAATAATAAATTAAAATCTATAAAGGAAGTAAATGAAAGCAACATAAAGTTGGAAATGAAAGTACATAAATATAAAATGTTGGAAATGAAAGTACATAAATATAAAAAAGATAATGAATAACAAAGAATGCCAAAGGAAAATTGCATCCATTAAAATAAAATAATATAAAATCTATTCAATTTATATGTAGAGGGGATTCAAAATGCATTTCATTTTCATAGCAATACCAAACCTTAAATATAGAAACTCGGTGAATCCCTCAAAATAAAAGTACTCTTTAAAATGTTAACTAAAAATCTACACTACTTCAAATTAATTAGCAAATTGAGAGTAAAAAATAGATGAACAAAATTGAATGCTAGACTAACATATCAACTATGCTTCTTCTTATTCTTCAAAATAATTCTTATCTTATCATTCTAATAAATACCTTCATTTTTGGAGGTTATACCAAAATATCCTAATATTATGCAGCCAAATTTGTCAAAATAATTCAACTTTGAGAAAAGATGAAGGGACAAGATGAATTAAAAATCCTAGCAGCCATGAATATTTTCTAGATCCATGAATGAGGAACATCAATATTAGCTTGGTTATTTGATTTCCTACACTTACCATTTGGAAATCACCTTAGTATTCATATACAACATATGCAACAATAATTAAAACCATATACACAAATTTTTTATGATAGATTGAATATCAAACGGGAAGCCTCCACATTTGGAAAACGAGATTTTTATGATATTCAAACCGAAACACTAAGAAGCCATCACATTCCTCTCAGTGCAATAGAAAAAAAAAATTACGCAACAAAATTTTTACTAAAAAAAATTTTTAGGAAACAAAATTTTTGCGAAACAAGTTTTTTATCATATTTCAAATATGGACTTCTTGTTTGCTGTTGTTGACCTGTGGGCATCAACTCTTTCCTTATGACGTTTTTCTTCATCCCTATGACGTTTTTCATAGTTTCATCTGAAAGAATCTGTTGGTCCCTACATTTAATGCTGCAGAACGCAATGTTTCCTCTGTAAAATAAAATAAAATTAAAACAATGGTTATAATATTTACAAACTAAAATCAATCCCAGGAATATACTAGAAATCCCAAGATCTTTGGAAGAAAACTAAAATATTTTAAAACAACGGTTAATAAGACCTCCAAACTCAAATCAATCCAAAGAATGGACTAGAAATAAAAAATCTTCAACTGGGTGTTGGTACTAGACTCTTACTTGTACATGTAAATAAGCATTAATCTGAGTTTGCATAGAAAACAATGATGTAGGAAATGCCTAGGCCTTGAGAAAAGCATCGGCCACTGTACGTCCATTGCAGCACATTGACCTTCTGCAATTTCTTCTAAAGTCATGCCCTTAATGGAATGGTCAATATCAAGGCTAGAAGCTAAACCCAGAGATGACATGCTTGCCATTCCTTTCATTGCTGACCAAAAGTGCTTACAATTTCTCTATCTGCAAATACAACCCACTTCACAAAAAATAGTTCCCTTCACTTCAAAGCTAGGCTCAGTTATAGAGAGAACAATGTCATGGTTCAAATAAAACCAAAGAGATAGATTGAAGAGTGGAGAGTTACATTCACATTTATTCATATTTGGTTTGTTCGAGGAAAATCAATGCAATTCAGTAACTTACGTGAAACAATTTAATGCATGATCAAGGTGGAAAGTTCCATGTTTAATTTCTCTTTTTTTTTTTTCTTACTTCGATATTTGGACAAATTATGTTATTTTATGTGGTTATAATCAAAGTTATTTATATTTAATTTGTTCAAGGAAAATTAATGCAATTCACTAACTTACCTGGAAAAATTTAATATATGACAAAGGTGAGAAGTTCCATGTTCAATTTCTCCTTCTTCTTTTTTTTTAATTCAATATTTGGATAAATTATATTATTTTATGTCGTTGCAATCACAATTATTCGTATTTTATTTTTTCAAGGAAAATTAATGCAATTCACTAACTTACCTGGAAAAATTTAATATATGATCAAGGTAGGAAGTTTCATGTTCAATTTCTGCTTTTTTTTCTTACTGGGATATTTGGACAAATTATCTTATTTTATGTGGTTACAATCATAGTTATTCATATTTGATTTATTCAAGGAAAATAGATGATCAAGGTGGGAAGTTCCATGTTCAATTTCTCTATCTGCAAATACCACCCACTTCACACAAAATAGTTCCCTTCACTTCGAAGCTAGGGCTAGTCACACAGAGAACAATATCAGGGTTCAAATAAAACCAAAGAAATGGCTTGGAGAGGGAGAGTTGCATTTACATTTATTCATATTTGATTTGGTCGAGGAAAATTAATGCAATTCACTAACTTATCTAGAACAATCTAATAGATGATCAAGGTGGGAAGTTCTATCTTCAATTTCTCCTTCTTTTTTTTACTTTGATATTTGGATAGATAATCTTATTTTATGTGGTTACATTCACAACTGTTTGAAAATTAATGAAATTCACCAACTTACCTGGAAAAAATTACTGAATGATCTAGGTGGGGAGTTCCATGTTCAATTTGTCCTTTTTTTTTACTTCAATATTTGGACAAATTATCTTATTTTATGTGGTAGTGTGTGTTTTTAGTACCATGCCTTTATCAAATATTTCTTAATTTTTTTTAAAAGTTATTTTTAAGTGTTTTTAAATTTTTTTTTTTAAATTTATTATATTTTTATTAAATTTACTAAAAAGTAAAATTATGATGAAATTGATATAAAATAATGTGTTCACTAAAACACATAAGTTTTACACAAATTGTTTACTAATAGTGGTTGGTGATATATTCTGAAAAAATAATATTGTCATATAATATATCGAATCATAAACTATTGTATTAAATTGAAAAGAAATTAGGTATAGGGCATGAACATGTGGAAGTGAAGTAAGAAAAAAGAATAAAAGAATTTTAAGGAAAGAAAATTACTAAAGTTCTTATTTTCTTGAAAAATGAATTTAGCTAAGAGAATTTGGAAAAAAATTAGATTCATGATTAGCAATATACATTTAAATCTCAATCTAGCACTTTAAAGGTGGTAAAAGGTATTGTCTCATCACTAGTAGAACCAGGTGCGTTGGTAGAACTAGAATTGTAGAAGAAGAATGAATTACTCCCCTCCTGATTACTCTCCTACAATCTAATCTACCATGATTAGATTATGAACATATATTATTCTAGTGATCAATAATAATTTTCAATTTCTGCAATATGAAATTGNTGACAAAGGTGAGAAGTTCCATGTTCAATTTCTCCTTCTTCTTTTTTTTTAATTCAATATTTGGATAAATTATATTATTTTATGTCATTACAATCACAATTATTCATATTTTATTTGTTCAAGGAAAATTAATGCAATTCACTAACTTACCTGGAAAAATTTAATATATGATCAAGGTAGGAAGTTTCATGTTCAATTTCTGCATTTTTTTCTTACTGCGATATTTGGACAAATTATCTTATTTTATGTGGTTACAATCATAGTTATTCATATTTGATTTATTCAAGGAAAATAGATGATCAAGGTGGGAAGTTCCATGTTCAATTTCTCTATCTGCAAATACCACCCACTTCACACAAAATAGTTTCCTTCCCTTCGAAGCTAGGGCTAGTCACACAGAGAACAATATCAGGGTTCAAATAAAACCAAAGAAATGGCTTGGAGAGGGAGAGTTGCATTTACAATTATTCATATTTGATTTGGTCGAGGAAAATTAATGCAATTCACTAACTTATCTAGAACAATCTAATAGATGATCAAGGTGGGAAGTTCTATCTTCAATTTCTCCTTCTTTTTTTTACTTTGATATTTGGAGAGATAACCTTATTTTATGTGGTTACACTCACAGCTATTTGAAAATTAATGCAATTCACTAACTTACCTGGAAAAAATTACTGAATGATCTAGGTGGGGAGTTCCATGTTCAATTTGTCCTTTTTTTTTACTTCAATATTTGGACAAATTATCTTATTTTTTGTGGTAGTGTGTGTTTTTAGTACCATGCCTTTATCAAATATTTCTTAATGTTTTTTAAAAGTTATTTTTAACTGTTTTTAAATTTTTTTGTTTAAATTTATTATATTTTTATTAAATTTACTATAAAGTAAAATTATAATTAAATTGATATAAAATAATGTGTTCACTAAAACACATAAGTTTTACACAAATCGTTTACTAATAGTGGTTGGTGATATATTCTGAAAAAATAATATTGTCATATAATATATCGAATCATAAACTATTGTATTAAATTGAAAAGAAATTAGGTATAGGGCATGAAAATGTGGAAGTGAAGTAAGAAAAAAGAATAAAAGAATTTTAAGGAAAGAAAATTACTAAAGTTTTTATTTTCTTGAAAAGTAAATTTAGCTAGGAGAATTTGGAAAAAAATTAGATTCATGATTAGCAATATACATTTAAATCTCAATCTAGCACTTTAAAGGTGGTAAAAGGTATTGTCTCATCATTAGTAAAACCTGGTGCGTTGGTAGAACTAGAATTGTAGAAGAAGAATGAATTACTCCCCTCCTGATTACTCTCCTACAATCTAATCTACCATGATTAGAATATGAACATATATTATTCTAGTGATCAATAATAATTTTCAATTTCACCAATATGAAATTGACAATGTAACATTTAGGTTTATAATTTCAATAATGAAATACAATATACAATGAACTAGTTGAGAAAGTTTGAGCAAGTACTTAGCCTAGGATATCTTTATACATTGTGCCTAAAATTGATAGCATGGTATTTGGTACTTTCACTTAAGGCTAATCCATCCTTAAAATCCATATTTGATTATACTCAAAATAAATCTAACAGAGTGAGATAATAACATAATGTAGAACATTTAATAGTGTCAAAACATAGGATGTCTCAACACAAACATGAACTTAACCAAAACCCTCACTCCTCTAATCTCTTCAATTTTTTATGGTTTGACTTCATCCCTTATCAAGCTAGGTTACTTTGAATAAAATGATCAACTAAATATATCTAATAGAAGAAGAACCAACTATTGATGGTTTGATTTCATCCTTAAAATGATATGGCAAAGGTCTTCGTAGAAGAATAACCATCAAGAGTTTCACTCCATCCCTTATCACGCTATGGAAAAGGTCTTCAATAAATGTTTTTTATATTTAACTAAATATAATATACACTAACCCATAAAATGAATATCAACTTTGATATATCATTCCCATTGACTATTCACACTATTGAGTTCATGACCATCACTCTTATCTCCCCCTAAAAACGTGTTAGTATATATCGAGGTTTAGAGTCACTTCCTTCACCTTCTAACTTCTACTAAATCACTCGATCCTTAAAAAATTAGAAACCATATTAGATTCATTGGATGTACCTTAAAGTGAGGATCATTGCAAAGTAAAAGTAATGACAAGAATGCATGAAAATAACAAAATGAAAGATATTCTCAAAGAAATAGAAAAAAAACTCAATTTTGAGAGAGTGGACATTTTAACACTTCATCCTATTGAGTTCATGAACTTCACCCATAACACCCATGACAATATGTAATGTGAAACACATCTATGATCATTGTACTTGGGTGTGGAATGGATCAATAAAAATAGGATCTTAAGGATACTACTAAATCACTCAGTCTTTATAGCCTTGATAATCATATTAAGCTCCTTTAAGCATACATTAAAGTAATAGGAATAATAAATTAAAATCTATAAAGGAAGTACATGAAAGGAACATAATATTGGAAATGAAAGTACATAAATATAAAGATAATGAATAACAAATAATTGCAAAGGAAAATTGCATCCATTAAAATAAAATAATATAAAATCTAATCAATTTATATGTAGAGGGGATTCAAACTCCATTTCATCTTCAGAGCAATACCAAACCCTAAATATAGAAATTCGGTGAATCCCTCAAAATAAAAGTACTGTTTAAAATGTTAACTAAAAATCTACACTACTTCAAATTAATTGAGAGTAAAAAATAGATGAACAAAAATGAATGCTAGCCTAACATATCAACTATGTTTCTTATTATTCTTCAAAATAATGTATCTTATCATTCTAATAAAAACCTTCATTTTTGGAGGTTATACCAAAATATCCTAATATATTATGCAGCCAAATTTGTTGGAACAATTCAACTTTGAGAAAAAAAATGAAGTGACGGGATGAATTAAAAATCTTAGCAGCCATCAATATTTTCTAGAGCCATGAGTGAGGAACATCAATATTAGCATGGTGATTTGATTTCCTACACTTACCCTTTGGGAATCACGTTAGTATTCATATACAACATATGCAACAATAATTAAAAGCATATCCACAATTTTTTTATGATATATTGAATATAAAACGGAAACCGTAAGAAGCCTCCACTTTCCGAAAACGAAATTTTTATGATATTCAAACCGAAACAGTAAGAAGCCTCCACATTCCTCTCAGTGAACTCGGAAAAAAGAAATTTAAGCAACAAAATTTTTAGGAAACAAAATTTTTGGGAAACAAAATTTTTATCATATTTCGAATATGGACTTCTTGTCTGCTTCTGTTGACCTGTGGGCATCAACTCTTTCCCTATGACGTTTTTCTTCAGCCCTATGACGTTTTTCATCAGTTTCATCTAAAACAATCTGTTGGTCCCTGCATTTAATGTTGCGGAACGCAATGTTTCCCCTGTAAAATAAAAAAAAATTAAAACAATGGTTATAATATTTACAAACTAAAATCAATCCCAGAAATATACTAGAAAGGCCAAGATCTTTGGAAGAAAACTAAAAACTTTTAAAACAACGGTTAATAAGACCTCCAAACTCAAATCAATCCAAAGAATGAACTAGAAATAAAAAATCTTCAACTGGGTGTTGGTAATAGACTCTTACTTGTACATGTAAATATTCCGTTCAAGCATTAGTCTGCATTTGCATAGAAAACAATGATGTAGGAAATGGCTAGGAGTTGAGAAAACCATCTGTAAGTCCATTGCAGCACATTGCCCTTCTGCAATTTCTTCTAAAGTCGCGCCCTTAATGGAAGGGTCAATATCAAGGCTAGAAGTTGAACCCAGAGATGACATGCTTGTCGTTCTTTTCATTGCTGACCAAAAGTGCTTACAATTTCTCTATCTGCAAATAACACCCATTTCACACAAAATAATTCCCTTCACTTCAAAGCTAAGGTCAGTTAAAGAGAGAACAATGTCACTGTTCAAATAAAACCAAAGAGATAGCTTGAAGAGTGGAGAGTTACATTCACATTTTTTCGTATTTGATTTGTTCGAGGAAAATTAATGCAATTCAGTAACTTACGTGAAACAATTTAATCCATGCTCAAGGTGGAAAGTTCCATGTTTAATTTCTCTTTTTTTTTTACTTGGATATTTGGACAAATTATCTTATTTTATGTGGTTATAATCACAGTTATTCATATTTGATTTGTTTCAAGGAAAATTAATGCAATTCACTAAGTTACCTAGAAAAATTTAATATATGATCAAGGTGGGAAGATCCATGTTCAATTTCTCCTTCTTTTTTTTAATTCAATATTTGGACAAATTATATTATTTTATGTCGTTGCAATCACAATTATTCATATTTGATTTGTTCAAGGAAAATTAATGCAATTCACTAACTTACCTAGAAAAATTTCATATATGATCAAGGTGGGAAGTTTCATGTTCAATTTCTGCTTCTTTTTTTTACTACAATATTTGGACAAATTATCTTATTTTATGTGGTTACAATCATAGTTATTCGTATTTGATTTATTCAAGGAAAATAGATGATGAAGGTGGGAAGTTCCATGTTCAATTTCTCTATCTGCAAATACCACCCACTTCACCCAAAATAGTTCCCTTCACTTCAAAGCTAGGGTTACACAAAATAGTTCCCTTCAATTCAAAGCTAGGGTTAGTTATAGAGAGAACAATGTCACGGTTCAAATAAAACCAAAGAGATAGCTTGAAGAGTGGAGATTTACATTCACATTTATTCATATTTGATTTGTTCAAGAAAAATTAATCCAATTCGTGAAACAATTTAATCCATGATCAAGGTGGAAAGTTCCATGTCTTATTTTATTTATTTATTTATTTTTATTTTACTTCAATATTTGGACAAGTTATCTTATTTTATGTGGTTATAATCATAGTTATTTATATTTGTATTTTTCAATGAAAATTAATGCAATTCACTAACTTACCTAGAAAAATATAATATATGATCAAGGTGGGAAGTTCCATGTTCAATTTCTCCTTCTTCTTCTTTTTAATTCAATATTTGGACAAATTATATTATTTTTTGTGGTTACAATCACAATTATTCATATTTGATTTGTTCAAAGAAAATTAATGCAATTCACTACTTTACCTAGAAAAATTTAATATATGATCAAGGTGGGAAGTTTCATGTTTAGTTTCTGGCTTTTTTTTTTACTGTGATATTTGGACAAATTATCTTCTTTTATGTGGTTACAATCATAGTTATTCATATTTGATTTATTCAAGGAAAACAGATGGGAAGGTCCATGTTCAATTTCTCTATCTGCAAATACCACCCACTTCACACAAAATAGTTCCCTTCACTTCGAAGCTAGGGCTATCAGGGTTCAAATAAAACCAAAGAGATGGCTTGGAGAGGGAAGTTCTATGTTCAATTTCTCCTTTTTTTTTTACTTTGATATTTGGACAGATAATCTTATTTTATGTGGTTACATTCAAAACTATTTGAAAATTCAAGGTGGGAAGTTCCATGTTCAATTTGTCACTTCTTTTTTTTTTTACTTCGAAATTTGGACAAATTATCTTATTTTATGTGGTAAAGTGTGTTTTTAGTACCATGCCTTTATCAAATATTTCTTAATTTGTTTTAGAAGTTATTTTTAACTGTTTTTAAATCTTTTTTGTTTAAATTTATTAAATTTTTATTAAATTTACTAAAAAGTAAAATTATGATTAAATTGACATAAGATAATGTGTTCACTAAAACACATAAGTTTTACACAAATTGTTTACTAACAGTGGTTGGTGATATATTCTGAAAAAATAATGTTGTCATATAATATATCAAATCATAAAATATTGTATTAAATTGAAAAGAAATTAGGTATAGGGTATGAAAATGTGGAAGTGAAGTAAGAAAAAAGAATAAAAGAATTTTAAGGAAAGAAAATTACTAAAGCTTTTATTTTCTTGAAAAATGAATTTAGCTAGGAGAATTTGAAAAAAAATTAGATTCATGATTAGCAATATACATTTAAATCTCAATCTAGCACTTTAAAGGTGGTAAAAGGTATTGTCTCATCATTAGTAGAACCAGGTGCATTGGTAGAACTAGAATTGTAGAAGAAGAATTAATTACTCCTCTCCTAATTACTCTCCTACAATCTAATCTACCATGACTAGATTATGAACATATATTATTCTAGCGATCAATAATAATTATCAATTTCAGCAATATGAAATTGACAATGTAACATTTAGGTTTATAATTTCAATGATGAAATACAATATGCAATGAACTAGTTGAGAAAGTTTGAGCAAGTACTTAGCCTAGGATATCTTTATACATTGTGCCTAAAATTGTTAGCATGGTATTTGGCTCTTTAACTTAAGGCTAATCCATCCTTAAAAATCCATAGTGGATTCTACTCAAAATAAATCTAACAGGGAGTGAAATAATAACATAATGTAGAACATTAATAGTGTCAAAACATAGGATGTCTCAACACAAACATACACTTAACCAAAACCCTCACTTCTCTAAACTCTTCAATTTTTGATGGTTTGACTTCATCCCTTATCATGCTAGGTTACTTTGAAGAAAATGATGAACTAAATATATCTAATAGAAGAAGAACCAACTCTTGATGGTTTGATTTCATCCTTAAAATGCTATGGCAAAGGTCTTCATAGAAGAATAACTATCAAGAGTTT
>JASDQU010237090.1:29188-39448 GCA_032191745.1 Picea mariana
GAGGAAATCTTCCCATTGGTCTCTATCAGGAAGTGCATTAGGAAAACCAACTATCTGGGAAAAGTTATAGAAAGCAAACCTTTGAGCCATAATTTTCTCCATATTGAAATAGTGGAGTTGCCAATCGATCCTCAAATCATGGAGTCGCCAAGTGAAATATGCGCATCTTCAAATATGCTTGGTCCTTGTTCACCATCAAAGGCCAGATATTAACGTTGTCGTTACCCCAGGAAGCTTCTCAGGTTGAGAAAGCAGTTGTTGAAACCTTCTCGAGAAAGCTCCTTAGGGTCAGCTTTCAGGTGTACTAACAGTAGTCACAGCTGAAACAGTGATGTGGAAACAATGGAGTTGCCACAGTGGAGTCGCCAGGTGCATAGTAGCAATCTTTAAGGGCTCTGATGTCTGATGCACCTTCAGAATCAGAGGCTCAATGTCGTTCTGCCCAGGGAAAATCTTCAACTTCATCCCCGGCAAGGGCGCCAGAAAATGTTAGCGTCGGAAGTCATCCCTGGATTGCAGTAGGAGAAAAGCCCAATGCCCATCAGTTAATGTCACGATTTGCTTAATGGGGTGATCAAATGGAGGTTAACTCAAACGATGTGGTTCCAACTCTAAAACTAGGCTAGGCATGCATGGACAAGTGAGGTCTTAGATAACTTCAGACAGTGAGTTGTAGTAAGAGTAAGTAGGGGGAAGACTTGTATCAGAGAGATGCAAAGGTCTGTCGTAAACATCAGGTTCCTAGCAGACTATGGAAGAAGACATCTAAACACAAAATCTTCTTACGCTCAAATGCAGAAAACCAGAGAAAACAATAGTGCCACAATAAATCCTTTATCAAAACATAATTGCCATAATTTGTGTGAATGAGTCGATCACGAACTCTCTTAGTATAAGATGAAAAATTAGACGGAAAAAGAAAGGCTTTCTAAAATTAAACAAGAAATATTACATACAAATGCATAACCAAAGCTAGGATATCTGTTATAACTTTAAAATCGAGATCTTCGCTCTACCATCGCTCCTTACAAAAATGGCGAAAACGCCTACATATACTCCAAAACAACAACAACCGCAAAAACAAGACGCTGCATTAAAAACATTGCGTTTGCATGTATTCTAACAATTTTCCCATGTAGACTCATGATGATCGTGTGCATATGGAAGACGCTACCTTAACTTCGCATGGCCTTTGCAGGGGACGTAGCTGAAACATTAGAGGCCAAAATGGCGTGTGCAGACTTCTCTATCTAATCGAGGACTTCGGCATGGCTTCTTTGGATAATCAGTACACATAAATCCTTCGAACAGACCACTTGCTAGACCCTCCATATCACATATTCAATGAATGAAAGGAGGTTTCAACCATCCATTTTTGCCTTCATTTACTCCAAGCGGAAACTGGGAGCGAAATCGTATCCGCTGACATCTGGAAGTTGTGATGATCCTTTCGACAACTGGAGTCAATTCTTTTGGCCCCTTTTGCTTATCTCTTTTGTTTCCCAAATGACCATGGACCGTGACCCTACTTTTATTTCCATAGGGGCTTTTGGCGTTCGCGAATAGGAAGGAGTTGATCCTTTCTTATCATAGTTGTGATGGATGAAACACAGAGACGGCTCAATTGGGCGCCACGCATCCTCCAAATCTGATGGTCCTAAACTCTCCCAACATTGTTGTGGTACCCAGGTCCTGAATTCTCTCGTTACTTCACGCATCGAGGATATGAGGGAGCTGCTACTTGCGCTTCAAAACCACGATGGGTGAAAAGGCAGGGAGCCTAATTGCGCGCCAGGTGTCTGCTTCAGATGGACGGCTGAGACTGCCCCTTGATACTGTGGGCCTGACTTTGGGTGCCATCGACGCTTTGGGGTTCGGGGTTTTGAAATGTACAACGACATAAAACCCTCACCCCTTGAACTTGCGACTGCTGAAAATCCGACACAACTGGATCTCGCGCCACGCGTCCCTCGGATGGACGACTGTTATTCTTCCCTGCATACAATATGGGCATGATCTATTTGCACTAATCTTGGTGCAACTCTACTATTCATGATTTCTCGTTAACCGCTGATCTATTCTTATGAAAGGATCTGGACCGTCGTCAATATAATTTCGCTCACTTATTGGATGGAAGCTTGAAACGAGATTTTTCCATATTGCACTTGGGCGCTCCTTGTACAACTTGTAGACCCGAATACTCTTGTGCCTAGGACAAGAAATGTCGCTAACAGGTTGTATCAAGTGTTTTCATGGTGTCATTCACAATGCGACACTTACAGAATGAGAATGTGATACTTATGAAACTTGCAACAAAAGTGCGACACTTGAGACACTTACAAAAATGAGAATGTGACATTATTGAAGTGAGGAATTTTGATGTGTAACAGATTTTCCCCCAAAGTGTGAAGCCAAAAGATGAAATTTGATGGTCGAAAAGCTTTGTAGATTCTTCGAAGCAAGGATATGGAGTTGAGTAACCTAGTATAAGTTGTAGACAACATCAAACAATGTTAATATGCGTTCCATTCTCGAGGCAGACATACTTGTGCTCATACTATAAGTGACTTAAAGTACGACCACCAATAAATACATTGTGTATCCATGATGATATTGACTAAGGGTATGGCCACCAAAGATACAATTTGGATCCATACCTCTATGACATGAACTGATCGTAGTCACGTAAAATACATAGTGGAGCTACTAGATGACAAAACATAGCCACAGACCAATAAAATGTGGATCTATGTGACAACATAGGTATCAACATGCTCAAATGACTTTCTTCGTATCCTGGACAGAGAAGATAGAACAGTGGATGCTCAACCCAGCGTATTCATCCCATTCTCGATGTAGTATGAATATATCCATGTGAATAGATGATTTGATGTCGAACATGGTAGAAACCACTTTATTACCAGCCATTGAGGTAAATCGTTAACAAGTGTGAGGGAAATCACCAATGATGTCAATGATTCACAAGGTTCCCTAGTACATTCCAACGAATGTGAATAAATGAGATGAGTTCAAACATTCGTGGAATCATCCTATAAGAGTTCAATGATGTAAACCTACTATAGGAAGTGAGGATTCTTTCCATTGAGGCATGCAGGTCCCAACATACTAATTGGTTTCTAATTCTAATTCTTGGATGATGTGTTGAAATTGACAGGAAAATACTCATCGAAGGAGGGCCTTGATGTATCCCACATCATCGAAATGAAATTGACATAGGAATGTGATAAGATATAGCATATGAACACAGACTCACATGGGTATAGAATCTAGAAATTTTGTATATGGTTGAATCTCGAGGTGGAAAATTCCCTTAAACACTGAGGCACTACGTGAGAATTGGTAGCATAAAATTAGAGTGGACCAAAACAAAATGCAGAGGGTGTTGTGGCATTATTTGGATGGATCAAAGGAGTGGAAAGATGCATAGGATTGGCTCAATGCATAGGTTTTAGAAGATTATCCAAGTATTCAGTGTGGAGGTTAAAAAATGTTCCCTGTTCAAGGGCGATTGCAAGAGATTCTTAAAAAAGTTTTCAAGAAACTCGACCCACTTCCTTAAATTTTTTCCCCCATCCACATAGATGAGGATCTATTTTTAATTTCACGATATCGAGGAGGATAACACATGATCGATATAAATCACCTTTAGTAAGTCCCTCTTCCTTTATTTAATGAACTGGAAGAAGTAAGGGTTCATCCCTAGATGGGCCCTTCAATGTGTAGTTTAGCGAGTCCAGAGAAGGAAAAATTGGTGGTTTTTCATGTTTAGAGAGTCTGAAAAGAACATAAAGGTGACTCCAGGGTTGTCCATTTTTCGTAAATTTAGTCCCCGAGGTCCGAAAAAGAGATAAACTATTACTCGGAAGACACCATTTCGAACCTTTTAATGAGTGTGAAAGGAAGCAATATCACTCGACAATCTTTTCATGTTTAGAGAGTCTGAAAAGAGCTTAAAGGAAATTCTAGGTAGTTCATTTTTCGTATAACCTTTACGATTCTAAAAAAGTGATAAAAGTATAGTCATTTAAATTCTCATGTTTTTTACAAGCATGAGAAATAACAAAGACTAAGCTCATTGGCGTTACAAAGGTCATCGAAAAACTATGCTCAAATTCCTATAAATCAAGATGTTATGGGAAAAAGACATTAGTAGCTCCTTGAAAAATGATAAAAAAAAAACAAAAATAAACTTTATAATAAGGAGAAATGACCAAATTTGAACATATCAAATATCAAATTAGGGAAAAAGTTCATTTTTACCTTTTACTATTCTCCTCTCCTCTTTGAGTTTTTTCATCTTTGGAGCATTTTTTGAGTGCTTATTGTGGAGGTTGTGAGCGACTGTTTTAAAAACCGTCTGGATCAGGTTGGTTTTTTCCTCCTCCTTGTTCATTTCCATGTCTTTTTCTTGCATTTCAGACCTTATTTTAGGTTCTTAAGCTCCTTGGGAATCCCTAGAGCATCGAAATGGATCGATGCTCCATTAAGGAATCGAGGGGACCGCCGATCATGATTTCAACGCCCTGGTGTGTGCATTGAGGGTGCACTAGCACTCTATTGGCTTCTTTAAGGGAGAGCTAGGTGAAAAATTTTAAAATTCTTTGAATTTTAGGCTAAAAGGGGAAATTTGTTTCTTTGAAAAACTTGGCTAATGATGTTTATTTGATGCATTTTCAGGTTTCACTCATAGCTAATCATGATTGAGTGAAAAGAACATGAGCAGAAATTTGATGACATCGTTGCTCTACAAGACCCTCAAGTGAGGGCGACCTTACGTAATTGCGGCTTGATCAAGTGCTTCAAACTTCAAAATATAAGGAAAGAAGTGTTATTACTAGAATACATGATCGGTTTATGGGATGATGGTGAGAAAGCATTCTAAATAAGACCACATATTATTGAGATCAAGATGGATGATGTATACTTTTTGATGAGGCTCTTGAGGAAAGGGGCACCCATTATTTTGTCTGGACATCGGGCTACTCCACAACCAACCGAGGCATATGTTGTCAAATACTACATATCGGGGTCATGATTGGTAGGAGGAAGTATCGTTATAAAATACGTGAGGGATCTATCTCTCTGATCCGTCCTATTTGATATCTCCAAGTTTGCGGGAATCACTATTCACCATCTCGCTTCTAAATCCCAAAATTTTTATGCCATTCAGTGCTTGGAACCATGGCTATTCAACTGGAGTGCAGGGTTCTTGAGGAAATTTAAAGAACAGATATCCAAATGCAGAACAAGCAAGAAAAAATAGTTTGGATATGGTTCTTTCTTGGTCTCATTTTTCCTAGAGCGGATCCCAAAGATGAAACCACAGGTTTCAATGATAGCATGCCCTATGACTGAGCCTCGCATGGACAGGTGGATTAGTCTCTCCCTAGGTTGGGGAATGAGCCCTGAGATTTTAGATTTACTGTCGAATTCTTCGTATGGTGGAGGAGGCAGCTGGTGGTGATCAAGGATTCCCATATGATGGGGTGGATTTCAGGGGTAGTTCGAACTTGGTACTTCTTGAGGGTATATAATGGGACGCATCAGGTATGAAAGATCATAACCTTGTAACAATATTTTTGTTTTTTTATATGTTTTTGGTTGTATGACAAGGGATCTAATTCATTTTGTTTTCATCATGCAGAAAAAGGTGCATCACGTCCATAAGAGATGCCAACATTAGGATGTCGCAGAGATTCACATGCAGTGACACATAATGATGTTGTAGCGGGAGGAATCCGAGAGGTGGAGAGGAATATCCATGGCTTGACCATGGGTGTTCCTCCCCTAAGGAGGTGAGATGTGCCTCTACATATTCAGAGGCATACAGTTGGGATCTCTGAAGATATCAACCATTTTCTACAATGGGTGGAGAGGGAGGTAGTGTGTTATGTGGAGCACAACATGGTGTAGGGGGACGAGTAGAGTATCCAATCATTTTGTAGTCTTTATGATGATTCTATGGGCATGAAGGCCCATGTTTTTCCCTGTCATGTACTTTTGTATGATGTATTTTGACAAAAGAAAATTCTATCAAGATTATATATATAAATGAGTTTTGCGGTGGCTACTTATGTTGTGATGTTTTTTATACATATGATTTATGTTCCAAATGTTTATCTATCCATGATATACCAATCAAACATGTAATTTGGTAACAAATCCTTAATCGTGTTTAGTTATCTCGATATATGTTTGTATTCTATGAATTCAAACGATCTTTCAAGATGATGAACCCTTAGGTGGAGACGTATTAAAATTGAGTTGTGAATGACGTACTCATGATTTAGTTGATGGACCATGAGTTGAGAATCGAGGTTGATAATAAATTGAGTTATACCTAGAGAGGAGTCTTCAGTTAAAAGTCTGATGATGACATGATATTCTGCTATGTTATTGGTCACATATTCAAGGAAAAATCCTCATGAACTCACTAACTCGCAAGAGTGGTAGATGACCCAAGCTACATAAGCAATGTTCTGGGTATGTCAACTAGCGCCATACGCAAACTTGAAATAGATGTAAAATGATGATGTCATCTTCACATTCGATCACAAAGAAAAGTATAAGCAGCTGAGACACAACTTGTGCATGCAAAAGGAAAGACACACCAAGTCGAAAGTATATAGTACAATAATGTACAAAGCACACATGTGAGATATTCTATGCATAGTACTTCTTGAGGTAAAACCCATTTCGGGGCTCACCGAGAGATATTCCATTGTAGTATACTAACTTGTAGGTGTCAATGTGTAGCTTGTGTTTTATGATATATGGCTTGTGACACATGGCTTCTAACTTTCCTTTCCCTAGTTTGTCATGATATTGATCATAGATGAGGACTATATCTCCTTCTGTAAAAGCGCGAGGTTGGAAGGACTCATTATATTTATTTTTGATGCATTTTTTATACGTCTCGTTGATGAGATCAACATCACGCTGGGTTTCATCCAACTTGGTTATATATAAGAATCATTCCTCTTTTGTAGAAGTATGGGGTAGGATTTCTACGGTGAGTTTCAATGAAGGAATCTTACATTCGATCGATAATACTTATTCTATCCCATATACCAATTGGAAGGGTGTAAATCCAGTTGTAGTTTTAACTGGAGTTCGATAAGCCTAGAGTGCAGAGAAGAGTTGCAAGTACCCAGAGGTTTTTTTCACTCCCACCATGTGTTGAAGCATGGTTTTTGGGACTTTGTTGATGGATTCAACCTATCGATTTTCCTGAGGGTAGTATGGGGATGAATTTTCATGGAGAAAACTGAACTTGGTCTGCAATTCACCCATCATCTGGTTCTGGAAATGGGATCCATGATCAATTACAATAGCTTGTTGGACACCAAATCGAGTGATGATGTGATTGAACACAAAAGGTGCTACAATGAAAACATCATTAAGGAATGTAGTCATACCCTCATCCCATTTAGTGAAATAATTGATGACAATGATAATATAACTGTTCCCCTTAGCTGAGGTAGGCTTACATTGCATAAAATCGATGCCCCATTTTTAAAAGGGGCTGATGAAGACAATGGGATGAAGTGGATCTGAGTGGGTACATGATTTCTTATGAAAGATCTGACATGGTGGGAATTTTTTAATGGCCTCAATACAATCTTTGAATATGGAAGGCCAAAAATAATTGACACGTAAATGTTTTTGGGTTGTAGCCATCCCAGAAAGATGACCGCCACAAGCTCCAATGTGACAATCATTTAAAACTTGTTCAACCTCTTTGTGGGTTAAGAAATGTTGTAGGACAATATCAATGCCATGAAGGTACATGGTGTCTCCAATGATAAGGTAGCATTTGGAATGGTGTCTAATGCGACGTCGTTCATTGCATGAAATGTTAGGATGAAAGCATTGGGTTTGGAGATAGAGAATAATATATCCATACCAAGGATCACACGTACTAATGAGGAACAAGAATTAATCAGGAAGAGAATCATTGGGCTTAGTATTCTCATCATCCTGTTGATGGGGCCTAAATTCCCTGATCAACAAGAGGAACCAAACCCACCACCAAGGCCCAATTAGACTCTGCAGCGTTTGGAGTGGAATGGTTCTCCAAATCTTGTGATCTAGCCAAATTATCGATGGTCTTTGTGTTTTCTGGTGAAGGCTCTTCCTTCAGTTAGGACAATTCTTTTTCTGTATTTCTCTTGGGTGGGGATGATATGAGAGATGCAAGCCAGTATAAACCAACTTGAAAAATAACAGGACAAAGGTTTTAACTAGAGGGAAGAGGTTGAGCTTGGGATAACCCACTGCTCAAACATGGAGACAACAATTCTATGCCACAAGGCCTAGTACTAATACATTCACCAAATGAGCATCCAACTACTGTCTAAGAAAAAACTATTTTAACAGAAGAAAACATATACGTAATCAAAACCATGGTAAGAAAAATAATTCATCTATCATAACATTCATCACATAACAACACAATGATTTATCCTCACCATTAAAGAAAATAACATCAAGACATTGCACCAGATAACTTGACAACAAAATTAATTTCTCTTACTCATTTACTGCATCATTCATGGAACGTGAAAGGAAGTAATTCTTCTCCAACTCCAATCACATACATCTGATGAAAATAGCTTTTCTTTGGTCCAGAAGGACTTCTCAATTCACAGCAGTCTCAAAACAATTATCAACAGCCAAAAAAAAGGGAGCTCTTACAACAACCAACGACCTTTTACTCATCGGTCGTTGTCTCTATTTATAATCTAAAATTCATCTGTAATTAATGGCTAAATACAATTCAGGCCAAAAAAATATTGCCACGTAGAGTGATCATTCAATAGTTTCTTCCAATGGTCCACCTGAGATGCATCTTGAAAAGGGTGGCTTCTTTCATATTCAGACTAGTTGATAAATAGATTTTCATAGGTTTGAGCCCATGGGAACCTGCATTGTTCCATAGGGGCAGCATATGCTCCTCTGATGTCTATTGCATGTGCCCAGTATTTTACCAAAATGGATTTCAGCTGTTGCAACATGGCTCGAGCTAAGATTGGGTGACCTACGAATTGTTTCACTTGCCTTGACATCACATCAATGATTTTTCTTATTCATCAGTATATAGCAAGTTTCGCTCAGTGTGTATCTCGATCATGTTGCTTGAGTCGATAAAATGATCCGGAGCATTGCTCTCGGAGAAATAAAAATCCTTCATTGCATCAGTGATTTATCTACGACGTTCCTTTTGAGTCCTTCGGCGAGGCCACCAGATAAGTCTCGTTTGGCTAATTGGGGAGTATTCTTTCCTGCAATCAAGAAAGAAAACGTTTAATGATCTGAGAAAATTATGATAAGACATAAATAAACCTAAAAAGACTAATATGTACCTGTGTAGCACTCTAATCTCGGTCATTTAATATTTACTTGAGCTCAATCGCTCCTTAGAATGACCTGTGATGACCTAGCTGAAGCCGTTGTTCCTTTTGATTAAGATGAATTATGCCAGCGTATTATGAAGTGGTGAATCAAGTACAGGATTCGTGAGCATTTTAAATCATCATCGTGATTTGTTTTTTGACCTTTGGTGATGAAAAGAGACATCGAAGGTTAGCATGTGCACACATACTCCCTAGAAGGTCAGACACCATAAAAGGAAATATGTTAAATGCCTCCAGAATCCGTATTACCAAGCATGTAAAGCATCATTCGTTAAGTAGCGGGGGTCTATAGAAAGATCAGAAGGATCGTACTGGACGTCCTCTGTAACTTCGATCGATGATGTTTACATGCTCTGGATTGCATCCATCATACAGTTGTGGTGCGTCGAGTCCTTAAACACCATGTCACGACGCGCGAGCGTTGCACAGTCACGCTATGTTTCGCTCCTTCATTTTTTCTATAAATTCTGAGAGTTCTATGGGAAATGTTACGCTTACACCGAGCTTATACTCTCTAGAATTCCAGTCTGGAAAATTTATCTGGGTGAAGTTTTGCATGGGCATCCTCCATCACCCATGGACAAGTGGGTTGCTACACTGTTGCGTAATGGGATCTCCTCTAGACATGGGACGAGGTCCATGGGGTATTCATAGTGATAGGTATGAACCCCAACATGCCTGGGATTCCTTTGGGTCAGCTTCCCATGTCTTTGAAATCCCAATAGGAGGTGGAGGCTTTGGCTCAGAGATGGTTTCAGCATCCTCAATGGAGATTGAAGCTGAAAAGGGTGTGTCTAAGGAAGGTATGCTTGTAAATGCACCT
>JASDQU010237092.1:0-16969 GCA_032191745.1 Picea mariana
CAATGGTTCATACTCCTGAGTTTCTCTTTTCGGCAAATCGACATTTCGCAACTTTGGGTTTCGCGATTTCGAGATTTTTCCCTTTCAAGTCATTGTGACTTCAACATAATCAAATTAATGATGACAAAATCTCCAAAGTGATCGGACGGATCACATAACCTACTGAGATGGACGGTTGACGGGATTTCGATTTTTTTCCCTTCAAGTTTTTCGAGACACACAATGGTCCCTTTCGACATTTCGGAGTTCGGGACATCATGATGGTGGAGTTTTTGCTTGTTGTGTAAAACTCCGAAATAGAAAGTTTCAATGTGAGGTAAACCTGCTGACGTCACACGTGGATTGACACATGTCGAATAGCTGCCACGTGTCATTCTAATTCGTGACTTACATGTGCCCGAAATGTTGAATCAGCTTGACACTTGTCATTTCCTGATTGTGCCACGTGTCCTTAGTTGACATGGTTTGCTGACGTGGTTTGTTGATGTGTGTGTTTTCGGGATTTCGTATTTCGGCACTTCGAGACCCCTGATGTTGAGAGTCTCTGACTTATCCATCTCCCGGTATCCGAAATCCCGATATGATGTGCTTGCTTCTGGAATTTTGATGTTTCGCTTTTCGGCACTTCGGGACTCCTGATGACGAAGGATCCTTGTCGCTCTATCTCCCGGTAACCGAAATCCCGATAATCAACATTTCAAGTGATGTGCCTTTTCAGGTTTTCGCATTTCGACATTTTGGGACTCCCGATGTGGGAGTTCTTGACATCTCCAACTCCCGGTATCTGAAATCCTGGTATTCGAAAAACTCCAAAATGAAGTTTGACCAAAAATTTGATCTTGCTATTTGATCATCGTTGCATTATTGATCTTCCTTGCCTACTTGTTTGCCATCAAATGAACAAGCATACCTTCGCATACTCTCATCTTGTCAAGCCAGTTCGGCATCGTCTTTCCAAAAGACTTATGGTGCCCTCCTGGCACATCCTTCCTATACCCAAGTCATTATTGTCATTGTTCTTGCCATCAATGACAAGCATACACTGCCTGTAAAACATGTCAACAACTTGTTGACCAAAATTGGTCATCTATATTTTCCCACTACCGGAATAATAAAAAAATGATAAAAAAAAGAAAAAAAAAATTAACGATTAAGATTTCATTGCGTAGCCCTTAGTCTTAGCTTCACCATGCATTTTTCGGATAAAAAAATTGATTTTATATGCTTAATATATCCAGGTTTCCATTTAACTGCCCAAAAGTGTGTTTTCAATATGAAACAAAGTTAATTTCTTGAAATTACATTTATTTTTTAGGGCCTAAGACCCTTGTTTTCTTCATTAAATTTCCAGCCCAAGACCCTTGGTTTATTTAGTTTTTTCATACCCAATACCCATAATTTTCTTCTTGTTTGCGGGTTCAAAACCCATAAAAATATTCTATTACATCACCCCCCTCACTTCTTTTCCCTCCCACACTTCATTATTTTCCATACTTAATTTTTTCACCTTATCTCTCCACTCCCCTTATTTTCGACACTTTGAATATTTTTGTTATGCATCGGTTTCATAGGAGAATAATAACCTCATTCCCCAACCCCTCACATCTCTCATTCTCCAACTCAACACTCCACCCACACCACTTATTTCCCCCCTCTTTCCATACTTAACTTTATTTCTTCTCCTCATTCTCTTCTTATTCCATACTCTTCGACGGTTGGACACTCATTACTTGCCCCTTAATTTCCTCACTCCTCACCCCCAACTCTGACCTCCTACCACATTCATATTATCGCTCTACGCTCCCCCTACATCATGCTAAATAAACCTCCCTAACTCCTCTACCCACATTTCCCACCCCCTAACCTCCGCCTCCTACAAATTTCCCCTCCCTAACTACCCACTACTCCCTCCTCACTACCTCTTCCTTAAACCCTCTCTTCCACTTTCCTTCATTACTTAACCTATATTTTAAAATACCTACATGAATCCATTAACCAATCAAAATACAACTTATCCCAACCATTTACCTAATGACATGTGGCAGCCACTAATTGGATGGCATTGTAATTTTATTAACCTATGGAGGAGTGACACATGGAAGCTCGACATTGGAGACACGTGGAACTAGAGACACATGGCAGATTCTTATCAGAAGATTATTAACCTACTGGGTGATGACATGTAGCAACATTTGGTTGGACAATTCATCATGTTGACTGGGCATGGGTGGTTTATCATGTAGTGAGCCAAGCTAATGACTAGGTGTGTATCATCTTTTTGGTCTTTTACCTAATGTCATGTGATAGCCACTAATTGGATGGCATTGCAATTTTATTAACCTGTGGAGTGTGACACATGGAAGCTCAACATTGGAGACACGTGGAAACATAGAACTAGTGACACATGGTAGATTCATATTGGAAGATTATTGACCTACTGGTTGATGGCATGTAGTAACATTTGGTTGGACGATTCATCATGCTGACTGGGTGTGGGTGGAGTATACTTTTGGTCAAAATATTATTATTTAATCAATCTTCTAAGGGGTCAACCCATTAAGCTCCATAATCGTCTTTTCATGTTTCTTATTAAGTGTATGATACACTTAATATTATATATCATTAAGACTTAAAATATCCCATGCATGTGGGATAACGTTTATGATAAAAAAAGTCGAATTTACAAAGGAGAAAAAACGAATTTGACATCAAGGGCCCACATTTTTGCATCAAATTTGATCGACGGTGGCTTAGTCATGATCTTGCATAAGCCATAACTTCAGCTTCGAGCAACAAAATTGCAAAATTTTTATACCATTGGAAAATTATTTCAATGAAGAATATTTTGGTATAGGTTTTAAAGGTTAAAAGTGGACATATTTTTCTCAAAAATGGAAATATCAGTCAGCTTCATTTTTAATGGATCTGCTTGACAACTCAACTTCACAAAGTCATTTATTGAGATCCGGGAGTTGGATTTGGACAAATTTTATATCATTGTAAATATAAAACAATGAAGATCACATATGATTTTTTTTAAATGGTCAAAAAGTTGATTATCACTTATAGAAAATTACAACACATTCCCCCTCTTTAAAAAGGAAATTAATTAAATTTTAAAAATTAAATTGTATTTAAAAACTTTTATTAAAACATGAAAGGGACCCTTTTGAAATATACACATGTTAATGATGTGAACTCATTTAAATCACTTAAATGAAGCATTGATTAAAATGAATATTTAAACAAGAATATTGTACGAGAAATTCAAGGGAAAACCCTAGCTACTCTAGTTAGAATATCTAATTTTAAAAAGAGAAGAAGAACTTCATCAAGGGTTCCACAATCAGAATTAATCAGAGGGGCATGGGAAGAAGATCAAGGGAAGATCATAAGAAAAATGTGTTAGTACCAAAACCTACATAACTTCTCTGTCACCCCGAATCCTAGCCTACTCATCCATAATCCTTCCTCAAAGATAATCTTTCCTTTATTTGATTGATACTTCATGTGTTATGTTCACATTTTGGTTTGACTACCCATGCTTTGATTTTATTTTATTTTCTTATTTCTTAAGATATGATTAAAGTGTTACAAATATTTCATGTCACATCAAGGATGGATTATTTCATTATGTAATATGCATGCTTTCTCTCAATTTGTGAGGCTAAACACTCTCTCACTGCGAAAATAGTTTCGTTTTTGCAGTGCATTTTCACTAGAATTGTGCTACAAAAACACAGGTATTTTGAAAGAACATGTCAAAAATAATAAGTTAGGAACATTGATGAATCAACACACCCTCTAATCATTGCAATATTTCAAATCAGATCTTATCCATCAAAGGTGGTGGTTCATTTATTATAAAATGAAATCGTGAAGAGTACCTATCAATTCCTATCCTTTCACCAAGATATCATCAAATGTTATGGTCTCAGCCATTACATTCCCTATTATTTCATAAATTCAAAACCATATTTATTTGAAGATTAATACAGGTGATGATTTTAATATTTATGTGTGAGAAAAATCTAATTATTGCAGGCATAACCAAACCCTAAATTGCAGAGGAAAATTTTTCGGTTAACACAAGAGCTAGGGTTTATTGTTGCTAATGGCATGACATATAGGTGGTCATCTTCTCCGATTGGAACCATATGGGATTGAGCTCTTGGAAGCCCTGCTAGAAGTTAAATAGAAATTTTTTCAGGAACATTGGTATCAATTATGTTGTGCTTTCTAGGGACATCACATAGAGGTCGCCATGAAATTTGTAAAGAATTTTGACGGGTACCAAACTCATCTTGGGAACCTAATCATCTAGGTTGCTAAGCATTCCATTTATACATCATTCAATTTTCCTATCAATGGAGAAAGATGGTTAAAAAAGAAAGAAATCTCAGGGGACTTCTACAATCAATTTCTCACAAAAGATCACCAAAACCCAGATTGGAGCATGAGAATCCCTAATACATGGCTCAAGGAGGAATGGAAGAATGATTTACCAATGGTTTAGAAATACATAATGTGTGAAGTTAGGTTCTCAACCATTCATATTTATCACATGAGATTAATTTTGCATCTGAAAGGAGATAGTAAGATGAACTTACCTTATTTCTTACTGAAGATCCTAGTTAAGATGTCAAACAAAGTACAAACACATCCAAAGGTTTCTCAATACAGTGTTTTTAACCAAGGAATTATCAAATTTGTAGTGATGCAAGATTTAAACAAAATTCATCTCTCTTGGGAACAATTTATATCTTCATTAGGGTTGGAGGAACATGAGAAGAAAACACATAAAATAATCGTTGAAAAGCAGCCTAAGGATTCAAAGAAAGCTATCATCTCATCAAAGAAACCTTTAACTGTAAAAATAAGAGCTCCATCTGTAACCAGAGAAACCATATCAAGAAGAAAGAAATTATCCTTGCAAGAAGAAAATTCCTTGGGATAGGAATTGGAATCTATCATTAGAAAACATAGTGTCCCTAAAATTAAATAGATGTATACTAGAAAAATAATCAAAAGAAATGCAGAAGAGTCAATTTTTCCTCCTAAAAGAGATATAATTGAGATTGTTGAAAAAATCTCAGTCATGGAAGCTAAGAAAACCTTTGACACAAAGAAAATTAAGATTAAAAAGAATAATTCTCAACAAAAAGATAAAATAAATCAGCTCACAGGAACATCAAGGAGACTCAGGACCAGGCCCACAAACAAGTTCAGGATAAATGCAAAGACATTTTTTTACCCTTCATTGAAAACATGGACACTTATTTTTATTAAAGATGACATCTCCAAGGGTACTCTAGGTGATATAGATAGTTTAAAGCAACATCCAAGAGGACACTTAAGGATCTACCCATGAAAAAAACTATCAAAAGGAAAAGGACGACTCCTGCAGTTTAAGGTCTAGAACAAAATGTTGAAGAAAGGAAGAGACAGAGCATAAGCCCTTTGATGCTTGAGTTGCAAGAACCTAGTATTGAGAAGACATCATCCATTTCACTTGTGCTTGCAGAAAAAGACATAGTTTCTTGTACAAAGGTTGACAAGATTGGAATAATTCCCAAAAGGCACAAGTTTTCCATTGATCTAAACAGACCAACTTATGAGAAAAAACCATGGGAAGATAAGACAAAAACAGGGGAAACTTCATCAAAGAAAAATATTGGTAAGAAAAGAAAGATCATAAAATGTCTTAAGAAATATAATAAACAGCTTAGAAAGAAAAACTTCAAGTTGTAGAAGAGAATCACTAGACTAGTAAAAAAACATAACAAGCTTTGTGACTTTGCTCATAAATTAAGGAAGAGGAATAGGAAGTTGTATTGGACCACCAAAGTACTTAAGACCAAATGGCTCCAGGAAAAGACCAGACATCAAAATCTTGTTTAAACATGAAGAAAGCCTCAGTGTTTTGCAAAAGATGAAGGTTTTACCAATTTTGACTCATGCTACAAAAGAACAGTGGTTTTTTGCAGCGCCCCTATTTTGAAGATGGTTAAGGCACAATAAGAACTTGAAGGATCATTATGTGAACATGTTGAAGACTATGAATTACAAATACCAAATCAGGATGGAGATTAAGATGTTACATTTTCCCACATATTTTTTTTCAAGATATTATTTTGAATCACGTTTTGGTAGGATCATATAATACCTTGTTTTTTTTAGTCAAAGATATGGTCTTGAAATAGAGGATCTCTTCCTGGGATCCTGGGGTTACTTATTTGCTCATATTCGATGTAAGTCAATCATAGAGTCTATTTTAAAGTTGCGTATATCAATATGTAATCATAACTAAACCTATATTATGGGATCTAGGATCTACTTTTTGAGGACTTTTTGTTTATAAAAGGGAATAAAAAAGAGAGAGTGAGGGTTCAGCTTTTGGGATTGAAAAGGAAAGCATATATCTGGAAATTACAAAGTGCTTATTGTATGCAGCATTTTATACTCAATAAATTTAACATCTTGATGGTTAGACTATCTTCTTATGTTTTCATCTTTGTCTATCTTATTTAAGTGCAATTGAAATATATGCAAAGAATTTGTTTCTCTTTGTTTCAACTATAATTTGAGTGAGTTATTTACTAATACATTACCTGTTTCAAATATTTGCATTTAAATATTTATTTCGAGCTTCAAATTATCTTGTTTAACTTGAATTTTTTCTTCATATAAGTCAATAGATTGTCAACTTATATTCTTTTTTCATTCTTCTGTACTTTCAATTATATTTTTCTAGTCTATCAGTATGAATACTCTTGACTAAGTAAAATGTTTCTCATTATTTAATTGAAAGAGTGTCAATAGTTTAAGACTTTCCATCATAATCCTACTCCCTGATCCATAAACCCAATCCTGACCTACAAGTTTCAAACATTGCAATAACTGAGGTGCCCTAGGTCTTGTGCCATAGCAGTCTGGTGTAGAATTTAGGGATAACACAAGGTACAACCATCATATGAAACAAAGCTTCTCATCAACGAAGAGAAATCTCCATCTTCTCCACTATTTTTCTTCTTCTACATAGATTTCTGATGGCTTTATTTTTGTATTTCTAAACCAATCATGGGGTTAAGTCTTCAGTGTTCTTATATTCTTCAAAAGACTTTTCTTATATGATCATGGAGTATTTACAACGATACATATGACTATCAAAGATTTTTTAATGAATAACATTTTTCATGAATAAAACTCCACACAAAATTACTTCAGGGTTGATTTCAATTGTATGTTATAACTTTGGGTCTTGAGTATGAGATATTTGAAATTGGCCTATCAAATTCTCTTTTGTTATAATTGTTACACTCTTTTAAAATTCTTTGAGATGACCAAATTATTCTCTCTTATTTTTGGAGAAGAAGATATGGATGCATTTGTATGTGATTAAGAAGATTGTATATTTGATGTTGAGCACAAAGATATTCTGATATTGAAGTCCTTCTTCAATTTTTATTGTCAAAAGACTTCTTGTTGCATATAAAGATCAGATCAGGATATTGAAGAACCATTTTATTGAATAAATTCAAACAATAAAGATCTAGGATTTGCTACTTAAGCATTATCTTAATCCAATATATTCAAGATATATCTTTTAACCAAAGATGAGTACTACCTCTATAAAAATGCAAAGAAATTCATATCCTTGTAAGGTTGTCATTTCCTTCTTAACAAATTCAAACCTCAACAAAACTCCATGTAAAAACTTTAATTACTTCTTTTTAAATCTATCATAAAATCATCTAAATCCACTCACAAAAGTATAATATTTTCAATAAAAAAAAACTTTACCATTATCTAAAACATATACTTGATAACAATGATGTCAACTAATACACATAAAAATAATGTCAACTAATACTTATATGACAATTTTTAGTGCAAGGTAATTGAAAATCTTGATTTTTTAAATGAAATGTGCATACTTCGCCATGCACATTTGATGGGAGTAAGAGGGTCAGCTTAGAGAAGTTATGGCACTCTTCTATTTACATGGTCCTCTTGAAATGGCAATACAACCCCTCCATGGTTGACACATGTAACACGTATTTCGCCACCTTTGCCTATTTATGTATTAATTTATTTGTTTACATTCTATTAGTTATTTCATTTTTAATTGATAAAATGTCATTTAAACAAATAAATGTTATTTAAATTTATATTTACTACGACCTCTCATGAGAAATATTGAGAGAAATTAAATACAAAGTGACTCAAAAAAGAATTTCACACTCTTGAAAACAGATCTTTTATATTATACAATAATGTTTTCACATTTAAAACATTTCAATCTAGATAAAAACCACAAGTAAATTGGGATAAAAAATTATAGTATTGAAGATTGAAAGATTTCAGTAAAGTTAATAACCATAAAAGTTATTTAAATGTGTTTACAATTTAACTTTTTTGAAATCCAAATACATGTTGCCAAATTTAAAATGAATTTTTAAATGACTATTACATATGACATTACAAATCAACAACTCGTCTTAACTTTGAATAAATTGGAAATATATGGTGTATTGTTTTAAAATATAAAGTTTACCATGTTATAAAAGTATTTTATGTTTTTAAGTTATGTTTATGTGAATTTCACACTCTTAGAAACAAATACTTTATATTATAAAACATGTGTTGCATGACAGCGAAGTCCATGTCAGGTTGTGATGGGAGTAAATGCGACCTAGTACAAAGGCATGGCTAGAAAGTTGAAATACATGTGGTTTGCATGCAGAACATAGTATTTCCGAATTAGTTCTTCCTGAAAAATATAAAAAATTATCAACATTTGAAAGGTTGTTGGACATAAAAAAAAATAGCATTACCGAATTAGTTATCTTTAAAAGAAGGACTCCTGGACACAAAAGCAATTAAAATTTATGAAATTATAGGTTCCTGGACCCGAGCTAGTGGGTCAAAATTGGGCCTCAAATGTTCTGTGCCCTACAAATAGCATTGACAATTCCACGATACACAAATTGAGAAGTGAAGTTGCGGACTATAGAAATTTAAGAGAAATATATAAAAGTACATACGAAATATGTACTTTTATAAAGTAGATATTTAGTTCTATACATACAAAATTTGTACTTTTATAAAATATGGAGATGAGATTTTATAGAGCATGCATGGAGCCTTCATTGCTTACTTAGCCAGTTTTTGGATGGTGGGTTCTAGGGATGGCGGGCTTAAAATTGGGACTTAGATGTTTCGTGCACTACAAATAGGACCGACAATTCCGCGATATACAAAATAAAACGCGGAGTTGTGGACTATAGAAATTTACCAAAAATTAATCATGTCTGTTACATATCTCTAGAAATGACATGAACATTTAAAATCATATTATAGAATAATAATAACGTCTATTACATAGGTTCGTGGAGAAAAAAACAAACAAAAAATAGCATTCCCGAATTAGTTTGCTTTAAAACTAAGGCTTTTCTTGGACAAAAAAAATATAGCATTGCCCAATTAGTTTTCTTTGCACACGTTTTATAGAGCATGCATGGAGCCCTCATTCCATACTTAGGCAGTTTTTGGATCATGGGTTCTCAGGCTTAATATTGGGCCTCTGTTGTTCTGTGCCCTACAAATAGCAGCGAGAGTTCCGCAATATACAAATTGACAAGCATACTTGCGAACTATAGAAACTTATTATAAAATAAATAATGTCTGTTACATATCTCTAGAAATTACATGAACATTTAAAATCATACAATAGAATAGTAAGAACGTGGTTCAAAACAAAAAAATTAGCATACAAGAGGACAAAAGAAATGTAGCAGATCCGAATTAGTTTTCTTTGGAACAAACAAGAAAGGTTCCTGGAAACCCAAAATTTAGTATACAATAAAGGCATTGTCGAATCCGTTTTCTTTGGAATTTATCAAAAATTAATAATGTCTATTACATGTTTCTGGAAATTTAAATGCATTTGTCATATAGACTGGGATTAGGGCTCCCGCGGACCATAAAAAGAAAAAAGTACAAGAAGTGTGCAACGGTAGAGAGGAAGACCTGGAAAAAAGAAATTGGAAGTTATGAGTCTTTGGTTACAATTTTCTATATAAAGAGGTCATAAGTGGATTGATAAAGAAAAGAATATGACAGTATAGAGTGAAATTGGATTGATAAAGAAAACAATATGCCAATATAGACTTACTATGAAGCTGATGCGTTTTTGTTACTGTCGTCCATGGTCAATGGAGTTCTATTGACTGGTTGTAGCCCTTCTTGGATGAGGTTGTCCATTCTCTGTTGGAACCATTCTTCAATGTAGATTTTCATGGGGGCCGTGTTGATTTTTTCCTGGATTTCTATGTCGTAAAGGTTGTTTTCTAATTTCCTTAGATCCATTGAAATACTATGCACACCATGTTCAATTTCTTCATTGTGTGAGACATAGTCCAGTACCCAACACTCGTGCTCATCTAGACGATGTTCAAGTATGCTGTAAAACTTTTCGAAAGACAACCCCTTTAAAATATCAACTTGTTCCTGGAATTATTCTTTGGTGATTAACAAGGATTTGAGAATTAAGTTACGATATTGAACGTCGTTGGTAGTTCCTGCTAAGTGCATCTGGAGCGGGCTTGTGAATAAATGTTCCTTTTCTGATATGACTTGTTTACATGATTTGACAATGATCTCCAGGTTGTCAACTTTCTTTTGTCAACATGATTTTACTTTTCTGGTGCGCTTTAGGGAGGGGAGTTTCTCCTGTCTTCTTTTCAGTTCCGATGTGTTGATGGCATAATCGTAAAAAGGGGCCAGTACTTGATGAAAAAAAAGTTGTTCATTTTTAAAGTTCGCCTCCAAATGTTGCAGAAAATCATTGGCCTTCTTTCCAAAGGAAACTAAATTTTGCGATGTTTCCCAGGCTTCAGTAACTAGCTGCATTTTTTTTTGATGTTATTCTCTACAAAGGCTCTAGAGCATGCAAGGAGGGTAGAGGATACTTTTATCTTCATTGCAGTGGTAGCAGGCATGATTCTTGCAAAGGACTAGCAAATTCTAGGGTTGCAATGAAAGCCTGCTCAAATTCGTTGAGGCGGTGTTTCAGATTTGCATTTTCCATCTCAATTCCTCCAATGGAATCATGAAGAATTTCATCGATTACCTGGTGAAATGAGCAGATTTGGGACGATGAAATTTCTCTAAAGTTAATCTTTGTGTGAGATTTTCCTTTCCTGATTGTTACATCTCTCTTTTCAATGACCATACTTTTAGATTGGTTTTCAAAAATAGCGCTCTGGATTACGAAGGATTAATCTATGTCAAAAAATCCGGTCTTAGATATTTCCACCGCGGATGATTGAATTTTCTACATGTGCTCAGCTTCAATTTCAAGTTGTGGTTTTCCAATTTCAATTTCGGGTTCCTCTGCCTTCCCTGCATTGTTTTTTCTCTTCTTCATCAATGGAATTTTGTGAGAACTATCAATATTTATGCAAGTAGGTTCTTATCTCCTCCTCCATTCAAAGATTTATGGGTTGATTTCTTACTGGGGTGGACCTTCGAAGCGATGGTTTGTGATGTCGTTCTCTTGGGAGTACTGACAGGATACTAGGTACTCTTCTCACCGGATACTTTTCCATGCTGTCTGTAAAATTTCGTGGTGCTTTGCAATGTCTCTTCATCACAATCGACACAAGCAAGATTGTTGTCGACCCTATCCATGTCTTGGGTGAGGTGTCTATGGATAAAAGAGGTGTTAAAGCCAACAGCCAAAAAATGTTCTAGAAAAATGCCATTAGGGTCGAATCCTTTTAGCCTTTCATCGTACGTTAGGTTCAATTTCTTGAAATGGGCGGAAAAATCCTTAATCTTGTTGATGTTTCTGCACACGAAGTCTCTGACTTTCCAAGGCAGAGGAATGAACTGTTTTCTTTTATTGTCATGGAAAAAATGAAACCAGTGGTTGTATTACCTTGTTGTTTTTGCAAAAAACATCTTGTCCATGATGTGGCATGGAAGGAAGGTATGATTTTCCTTAGAGACAAACACCATGGGGACACTGTGATTTTCCTCTTTCTCAAGTGTGCCCTTCCTGTTCACAAACTTGGTTGTCTAGCCAGACATCCATGGAGCATCCTTGCCTAACAGTAAATATTTGAAAACTGAGACAAAGCCATTGAAAACTTCATAAAAATAATGGGATGCCTTGTGCCTCCACGGGGCCTCATGCTGGAATGTTACTAGGTCGAATCCACAGTCTATTTTATTGGAAAGAGAAATTTTTGGAAACGGGAAGCAATACACAATTGTGAAAATCAAGTAGGATGACATATAAAATTTATTTAATTCTTTGAATCGTGACAACTGGGAACAGAGCTCAATGGAAATTAGCTTCCCCCAATCGAAAATGTATTGTTCCTTGACTGTGAAATACAAAATATAAATAATTATATGGGAAATGCTTGTTGTGTATGCTTGTCCCATTATTCTTGTAAAGGGCCAAGCAATTTACTGGAATGGATTTCTAAAGGAACTTACCTACAACCTTGTGATTTCTTTAGGAACTGTTGTCGAGTCTTCAAGGAATTTGGCTAAGATGTCCAACCCGTTATGATGTTTTTCTAGAAACTGCTTACAGTCTTGTTCTCTGAATGTCAATGTTGGCTTCGACAACTTTAAGATCTCGCAGAAGACCTGAGTTGACAAAGAAACAGGAGAATGGTCGCATAGTGGAACAACTCTTTAGCCTGGAATATATTTTTTGGTGCACCAAGAGACCACCTCCTTATAGTCAAAAACCTCAGGGACACAGCCTGCATGAGTGATTCTATAAGTCCAAATCACTTTGTTCTGGGAAGAATGGGATGAATAGTAAAAGTATGCCCTGGACCACTAGAAGTTCTGTTCCTGGTGTGCGAGCATATTTAATGTATCTCTACAAAACTATTGTTGACCTGTTTCCATAAGTCTACAATAACATTTGTTTTTTCCAGAGGATGAATGAAATGAAAAGTTGGAAAGGGATAATATAACCCTGCGCAAATTTTGGTCCAAAGCATGTCAATGGGAGATGTCCTCAAGACTTTCGTTGATTAATGACAATTTGGACGGTTGTTGAGTGATGTGTTGTTGACATTAAACATTAGTAATTGCATACATAGAACTGCGAACATGGTGGATCTCGCAATGAGAAATTAAGCATTATAGATTTCTTGAGCGGCCCAGCACGATGACACATGTTTGAGATGAACAATTGGAAGGGACAAAATAACTCTCTACACATCTTGGTTTAATGCATAATAATGGGAGATCTCTTCGAGAATTTCTCCCATTAATGACAATGTTGGCCGTTCTTGCATGGTCATCTATTAGCATGAAAGGTTTCTAATTGCATAGTAAGAAAGTACGGAGGTCGCGGGCAGGAAAAAAAAAACAGGTACAAAATACGTAGTCAATTTGTATATTGTGCAGGGTGCGATGCCACCTGTTTCATACCTCTGTGTTCAGTTATCACTACTAAGAGATAATTTAGTATTGAAAAGATTTTTTTAGATTTTGTTAGATACTTCATAGGGATTAGCATCCGTAAACAATGGAAATCTCCACCCTACAGACCCTGCATTCTGTGTGTGAAATTGTATATCACAGAACTGGAAGCGATGTTTGAAGGAAACGGAACAATAGAAGTGCAATGTTGAGTCAGCCAGTCCGCAGGTCCACTTGTAAATTTGTATATCGTGGAATGGTGGGTGCTATTTGTAACACATGCAACAATGGAGGCCCAATTTTGAGCCTGCCCGCCTGAGAACCTGCGATCAAAAATGTCGCTAGGTATGGAATGTGGAATTTGTACATGCTCTACGATATCATGTCCATACTTTATAGTCCCATAATACAGGGGAAGAAAAAAAGGCAAAAATGATGGAGCAGTTAACAGTTGAATTGTAGATCACGAAAATTTTGAGAGGAAGATGTATATAATGGAACAAAAAGAAACAGAGTTCAATTGCGCCAACTCGGCAACCGCAGGCATAAAATTCACCAAGTATGAAAAGGAATAGCAGGTGGTCCAATTCTCCATGCGAGGATATAGATGGAGATGAAAATGGTGGTAACTCGAAAACCGTGGACATAAAATTGGCCAAGTATCAAAAGCAACAGCGGTCGGTCGGATTCATCGTCTGATTATATAGATGGAGATAAAGATATGTCAACCCGCCAACGCTGGAGTTGCATATTTCATGAACTGGGAAACAGGAGGATCCAAAACAGGCTGAGAAGGTGTCTGCAGAGGAGGCGAGGCTTGGACCTTCTAATTGTATCGCTCCAAACATTTGAATGCATAATCTATAACACGGAAGAGCGGACGATGTCGAAATCCGGTAGTCAATTTGTATATTGCGGAGAGTGAAATCCCAACTGTTTCGTACCTCTGTGTCCAATTCTCACTACTAAGAGATAATTTAGTATTCAAAATAATTTTTTAGATACTATTAGATACTTCATAGGAATTACCATCCATAAATAATGGCAATCTCCACCCCGGCAGTCCTGCAATCAGTGTGTCAAATTCTATATCGCGAAAGTGGGAGCGTTATTTGGAGGACACAGAACAATAGAAGTGCAATGTTGAGTCAGCCAATCTGCAGGTTCACTTGTCAATTTGTATATGGAAGAATTCTGGGTGCTATTTGTAGGCCACAGAACAATGGAGGCCTAATTTTGAGCCCGCCCGCCTGAGAACCCACGTTCCAAAATGTCGCTAGGTATGGGATGTGGAATTTGTACATGCTCTATAAAATATCAAGTCCATATTTTATAGTCCCATAATACACAAGAAGAAAATAAGGGAAAAAGGATGGAGGAGTTCGCAGTGGAATTGTAGATAATACACGGGAAGAAGAGAAGGGAAAAAGAACTAAGTATCTTGCAAAAAACCATCTAGTGTTTGATTATTAATGAAAATGATTTTGAATCCCTACTAAGTTCTCACCAGTTAAGGCATAAATTGCAGATCACGGAAGTGTATTTCATACCACTGTGTCCACTTGTCACTAGTAAGAGCATTGTTGATGTATATCAGGAAAGACATGAAGTTGTTGGGGATGGAAAGAAGCAACAGATACTTTGAACAAAGTTAATGTATACGAGGAACCCACAATGGAATTGTAGATCACAGATGTTTTGAGTGCAACATGTATATAGTAGAACGATAAGCAGCTGGGTTCGCAACCGTTGGCCCCACAACGACGGGCATAAAATTGGCTAAGTATGGAAAGGAACAGCAGTTGGTTGGATCCTTCGTGCGAGGATATGGATCGAGACGAAGACATGTCAGCTCGCCAACTCTGGAACCGGATACCATAGAAACGACACTAAGTATATAGTCGATCTGGCAACCGCGTCCATAAAATTGTCTAGCTATGGAAATGTATAGTGGTCAGTCAGATTCGTCATGTGAAGATACAGATGGAGATGAAGATAAGTATCTGACAGTCGAAAAAACCTTTTTTTTTTCATTTATCAATGGCAATGTTTTCAAACGTATGCTAGGTTCTCACTAGTAAAATCATTAACTGTAGATCGCTAAAGTATTTTGGCTGAAACATGTATATGACGAAACAGGGGACATAGGTACTAGGTATCGTGAACCCAGGACCTAGTGCCCAGATAACTGGCTAAGTATTGGCCAAGACAAAGTTTTGATATCAATTTCAATAGAATTCATACTAGTATCTATCAATGGAGAAAGTTTTCATATTTATCTCAATAGTATTCATACTAATATATATTAATGGAATCAAAATTTGGTGTGACTTAAGTAATCAAAGCATAAATTGCAAACTACAGAAGTTCTTAGGCTGCAAGATGTATACGACGGAATAGAGGACATAGTTGTTTAATACTACAAACCCAAACATAATTTCCCAAGCTTTGTCGAAGAGGATTTTTTTTGTATTTATTCCAATAGTACTGATATTAGTATATATGCACGAATATTATCAAATAGAAGAAGTTGCAATATATCCACCATACTCCACAAGAACATTGTGTCAACAGTTCAGTCTCCTTGTTTTAACTCATTAATTCATTCTATTTATGGAACCCGAAGAATGGAAGCAGGATGGGTCCTCCAATTTCTTTCTTTAAATACAGGGTCGGCGCCACATAAGTATGGCCTATGAAAAATTATTCTTAAATGTAAAATGTAAAGAAAGAATGGAGTAGGTTTTATTTAGATTGAAGTAGTGGGTAGCAGAAACAAAAGCGTGCCCTTCATGTTTAATGACACAGGGGAAGAAGGTACAAAATACAATTAAAACAAATACCAGAAATTGGAAAATACTATTAAAAAATAAACCGAAATTATTCTATATTAAAATAAGATGGGTTACATAATACAGCTAAGGCTATATGCGACAACGATTGTGATTTCACCTGTCGTCGACCAATAAAAAATATGTACATTGATGAAGCTTCTTCATAGTTTTATTGACATTCAAACTCTTTATTCATAAAAAAATGAGTTGAATATCAATTTTCAGTTTTGTACTTAATCGGTGCTGCCAAAGTACATCTATGCCAGTTTTTTGAATACCTTGTCTCTTACAGATATGACCTGCTTGCAATGGTTGTTTATTCAACATTTCATTCTTTGTCAAGTATTATTTTTCCTCTGACTGGTATTCTCCCTATATTCGATCATCTGTTTGGTTGAGAAGCCTTCCTGAGGATTTGTATGTGGAACTTCTTTTATTTATTACAGTAAATTTGAAGAAAGGTCCAACCTGGTTGGCCCCAACAACTCCCCCTAAATTTTTACAAAATTTAAAGGGCCTCCATTAGAATCTTGATCATTATAGTGAGCTACAGAATCAACCTTTTCAAATAGTTCCACACCTTGACTTGCTTTGAGACAAACTTAAGACACTCACTATAGTATGAGACATTTATTACAAGAGTATATGTCAAAAGTTAGAAACGAGCATAAAAATCT
>JASDQU010237094.1:6661-16969 GCA_032191745.1 Picea mariana
CACTAATCTAAAGTATGATAGATAAATGAAAATGCTAACAAGAGAAGGATATAATCTTACCTCGTCTGAACATCTAAAGAATACTATAGTTGATCTCATGACCCAAATATTTATACCTACAACTTGTCCTTAACATAAAAGATACACAAGCATGTGGAAATTATACAGAATGTTAGCATATAAACTAGCATAATCCTAACATGCATAAAAAATATGCCCATGGAAAGTAATACAAATATTTGAGACATATAATTGGATGAGAAAAGAGTATTTCTATAATGTAACCAACAAACGTACATAGGTGACAAACTTATGTAACAACACATATTGGAACCGAGAAACTAAGTCCCTCCAGCTAGTCCTTCACCACTTCAATCCTCCAAAAAGGCAAGCTCACAAGTAGTAGGAGTCAATGAGGTTCTTCATATCAAGAGAGGAAGAGCTTGGGGGATAAACAGAAGAAGTTCATACTTTCAAGGAAAAAGGGATGCAAACTCAATATGAGGTGAAATTTCTCCAGAGTGTCTTTTCTCTCGATGATGAATGTCTTCAAGGCTTGTATATGGCTCAATTTATATCCTTCAAATGGAATTCAAGGGTCTAGTCGGAGCATTTCTAGTATATGGAATGTTAAGTATCATGGATCTCATGACAATCATGAAAACCAGACATAGTTTTTAATTTTTGAGCACAAAACCTGATGTATGTAGGTTGTAATGGAGAAACATGTGTATAAGTGAGTTGTCTAACTATGGCTCGTGTATATGGACACATTTTTTATTTTTGACTCTGGAGTGAACGAAAAGGGGAATTTTAGTCTACAAAGGGAAATGGAAGGCCATCAAAGCAAGATGCATGGAGTGTGGATTTTTTTTTATAACAAATGCCCTCTAATGTGTGAGGTCAGAGGAGTATCCATGATGGTCGAAATACATTATAATTCCCATAAGTGGAGTAATGAAGACTCAAATGGAAGAGCTAGTTACTCATGAGAATATTACAATTCATATTGACTTTGTACACATGGGTTCTAATCTGAATTACATTGCAGATCCTTCTGGATATATATCAAATAGTTTTTCATGGCCATGAATAGGCAATACAAAATGGACATATGCCATAGGATGTCATAGTCAAGAACATGACACAATGTAGTCCAATCTCAAAATAAATCAAAGATATATGTATATAATGGAGTACAATTTTATCTTCAATAATCATCGAAGTCATATAGTTATTGGTCTGATGTAAGAAAACAACAAATAGGGGGTGTTTCTATTATAAATTGGAGGTATTATACACTATCCGTCGAAGGTGCAAGTCTAATTGTGTGAATAAAGGAGTTGAATTCGAACACAATGAGAATTCATTTGATTACTGTTCATTGAGTAATATCTTTAACAAACACGAGACAACCCATTGATAATGAAAGTAGGTTTCAAGGCACTTAGTACATTCAATAAGTGTGAATAAGGGTGTTTAGGTAGAACACTTGATGAATCCATCGATCATGAGACATTGATTTATTCCCAACTGTCGATGGAAAGAGAACCTGCCACTGATGACTGCAAGCCTCTAGGTACTCATAGGACTTTAGATATCGATTCCAAAATAGATGAAATGAACTCGATGGAAGGAAACCCGCTGAAAGGAGAGAATTAAGGCATATTTAATCATCCATCATGTGGTAAAAATCAATATCTTGATGATTAGGAGGAACTTGGACGAATAGGATGTTCATGTGACCATGTGCATCTCTCACATGCACCAAATGAAAGTAGTACATGAAAGAGACCCTATGACTAGAGTCCAATAATGAAAGTTGGTGATAAAGGTGAAGAAACCACCAATAGGGATAATGGAATCCAATACAATGCATGAATCCCAATGTGTGAATAAATTTCTTACCATTGATCATAAGGGAAACCCCCCAGTCAACAAGAAATGAGGAGATGTCATATCCTGGGTTCAAGGTTAACTATCAATAATGAAAGTAGGTCCAGGGTTCAAGGAAGGACAACAACTTCATGTGATTATGAGATTCACTTGTAAGGGGATGGATGACATTCAAAGTCAATAGTTATGAGGAACAATTGACACAATACTATACTTCCTTTGAACAAGAGCATGAGACAGATGAATAACTCAGGCAACATAGACTTAACATTGATTATTGAAAAATGTTTCTAATGTAGGAGGCATCAACAAACTCTCCATAGGGATTGTAAGAATAACTAGTCAGAGGAGTAGACTCTAAGTAACGAGTTCAACTTCCTAAGGCCATGATAAACCCAAACCTTGTATGAGATGGGATCAAGGATTTGTTCTCTGTTCAAAGGCGACACGACTACTACTGATAGAAGATAATATTCTTTTCCCACCCATGTTTTTTTGGTTTTTTTATAGTAAAAGAAATGTTATGATATAGGAGAAGAAACAAGTGTCATGAGTAAGAAACTTTTTCGAAGAAGTGGAAGATACCTATGCTCAATGCAAGGAAACACATGCGGGACATGGACACTCGGGGGGATGTTTCCTTTATGGGTAAAGGGTTGTCAAGTCACAAAGGATATAGAAAGGGATTGCTTGGCTAATGATGAGAATTGTTTGGGAAAGAGGCTTATAATGAGAAAGAGAGAATTGGCATTAGGATAAATAATGCAGGAAGGATAATAGGATGCAATTACAACTTAACTCAAAGAGTGCCCTTTTTCATAGACATTAGTCCCCTAGGTCTGAAAAAGTATAAAATAATACCTAGGAGAAGTCTTCTAGCAAATGGTGACTAAAGTATTCCTTTTTCGTAAGTAGTCTACTTGGTCTGGGAAATCGATAAACTTATACCAAAATGGACATCATTTCAAATCCATTTAATGAGTGTGAAAGATACATGTTCACTTAACAATCTTTTCATTTTTTTAGGAGTCAGAAAAGATCTTAATCAAGAATCGATGGGAGTCCCATAGGTAGTGGTCAGAATGATATTGAATAAGACAACGAGGTTCAAACACAAAGTCATATCAATACTATAAGGAACTCCTAGACCTATGGAGTAACTTTTGCATGGGCACCAAATGGAAAACGTGTTCTAACTAGGTTACCCATGTTTGGTAAGTCTCTACTACTTAATAACAACACTTTTAATATAAACAAGAAGGTTTTGTGTCCTAAGAAATGGTTTTGTACCTAGGGCATGTGAATCATGGTCATAGGAGGATGAAAAAATGAAAAGTGTGGTGAGAACCTATCCTATATTTCGGTGATGGAATATACCTTCTCGAGAAACAAATGGGTGACAAGACGCTGGAAATCCATAAAAACCCTGGACAAAACCACTTCAAACTAGGTCTTACACTACAATATTAGTCCATATGGTCAAAAATAGGAAAGATAGGGTAAAATCTATATAAAGTGGGAAAAAATTATCTATAAATAGTAAAAATAAGAACTTTTTACCATGTCATTTGAGTTTTTCACCAACATAGATATTTTGAGACCATTTTACCCACGATCTTCTAACAACAATTTAAGGATCTATGATCAATGGAATTGGAAACTGTTTGGACCAATTAAGTGCTCATCCTATTATCTTCAATTTCAAGTTTTAATTGTTAGTTTTAGTGGTCAAATTTTGAGTTTAAGAGGCTGTAAATTGAAAACTAGAGTGTACGTAGGCTATAGTTTGTCGAGTCGCATACACGACCCCATGTATCTAGGCCAAGAGAAGCCTGACCGCATACATCAATACCTATACGCGACTGCCATAATGGTAGCTTGCGTACAACTCCACAAACAAGTTTTTTAATAAAAATTGACTCAAAATTTGATGTTTCTTTTGCAGGATGGTTATAGAATGGAGAGAAAGGGAGCACGAGAAGGTTGATGCTGGAGTGGAAAGCGATATGAGGGCCCGAAAATTTTTGCAAATATGTGGACTCTATAAATTTTGGGCCATAAAAGGAATGAGTGCTCAAGTGAGGTTACTCCAAACAATGATAAATTATTGGGATCCATAGATCGAAGCCTTCAATATCGATGGGAAACCATGGAGAATTGAAGTGGACGATATCTACTTTATCACAATATTGTATCACCGAGGTGAGATGGTAAATCTCAATGCCCGAGGGACTAGAGGTGGGAGGACTATGGTGGGGTACATCACCACCTATTATGTTGTAGGAATAGAGAAAGTTGGGAGCCAACTCCCTATGAGGGCGATTGAGAACTTGAGTCTGAATATCATTGTCTTAGTACTCACATGGATATCAGGATCAGCCTCACTGCACCAAGCGTCGAGGCCACTCATGTTCTATGTTTTCAAGTTTTTGAGACCCACGGTTTAGGATTGGTGCACCTCACTGCTGGCCAACATGAAGAGTTAGCTGATGGACTCTAAACTTGGGAGAATGAGGAACATCAGGTTTGTATCCATTTTATATAGTTTTTTCTTAAAGAGAGTTATAGTTCTGAGCCCTAGAGTAGAGATTACTCCACATGATCTACATGATCCAGCCATGTCACGATGGACTGAGGTGACGAGCTGGTTGGGAGGTGGTAGGGTGTCAACCCCCTATAACAATGAGTTCTTTCACTGGTGGCAATTACATACCATAGCCATGGATGAATATCCCTATGAGGTGATTGACTACCGAGGGGACCATGACATGCCATTTCCACCAGGATCCACCTTTGGAGAGATAGGTGAGAATTGATTTTTATATATTTCATTTTTTTGTGTTTTTCAATTTGATAAATGCAAACAAAAATGAAAATATTTTTGTATGGTATCATGTATTGATGGTTATTTTCTCATGTAGATGTAGGTCCGTGATGACTATATGGGTATCCATGACATTGGTGAAAGGGCTAAGGAGATGATATGGTAGGCAGGGATGCATAGAGAGTTCTATAGAATGTCCAGGGAAATATGTCTCGTCTGAAGCATAGGATTCCTATGGTCAAGGAGGAGGATCTACGAGAGGTGATGCAGAGGTAGGTGGTGGTTGTACCCTGTGTGTGGGTGAGACTCTTACAGTGTCTTGTAAACACCATAGTCTGCTATCATGACATGCATCCAAGACCTCAGGCTTAGATGGCATGGTTATGTAATGAACTAGTCATATATGTATTTTGAGGGGTAGGATTCCAATTTTTTACTATGACACCATATTTTTTGGACTTAAAGGATGAAATATAAAAAATATTTTGGTCTTCGTCTTTACTTGCGTATCTTACAATGGATGAATGTATGAATGTGTGTTTTCTTTACTCAGTTATGTGACAATTTCCAATCTAAGGTACAATTAACATATGCATCAAATACTTGATTAGAACTTATAGGGATGTTATTATAAGTAATAAAATCAAAATATCATTCCAAAAGTCATACCCATAGGAAATGTTGGAGTAATGTAGGATCTCTCACTCAATAATTGTCATTCAATTGACATAAAACTAACTGGGAATCTAGGAAAACCTCTAAATATTGAACACCTTGTGAAATGGTGTCACATAATAGCTCTATTATGGTGTTGTACTTGGCCACATTATTTGTTGATGGTTCTAGACAAATGCCACCTAAAGACACCAATGGTGCCTCGAGTGAATAGATAAGCCAAGTGGTGGAAGCCATGTTTAGCATATGATGATTGGCACCATCTGTGAATCCTACATACACCGAATATTCCATTGACATCTTCCAACCATGGGAAAACTTAATAAGCAAGCTGACGATGCAAACGAATAAAAATAAGTATGTACACTAAAATACACTAATATACAAAGGTCACTCCTGATCTTGAAGGCTTAAGCATAATACCTTTTAAGGTAGAGCCCATTTCTAGGCTCATCCAACATGTTCCCTTCATAATATTCTAATTCATAGGCTCCTTTATCACACGATATAAGGTCCATGCCACATGGGGTTGAACTTTCTTTCCCCCAATGGTTCCTTAGCTTGGTCATAAAAAGGGACCAAGTCACCCTCAACGTATTGTCAGGGATAAACATACTTATCGTATTGGACCTTAACATGTCATTTATTTTCTTCGATGGTCATAGAGGCATCTCAATGTTTCTCATCAAGGTGCTCTAGGTGTATGAGGCATTCTTTGAGATCAGTCGTGTTAGGTAAGATCTTAATTTCCAACTTAAGGGAAGAGATTTCACATTTAATAGGAAGAATCAACTCCACATTGTGGACTAATTAAAATGGTGAGAAACCGATGGAAGTATTTAATGTGGTTCAGTATGCCCATAGTGCAAGGTAAAGCATCACATGCCAGTTATATTTACTCTACCTGGCAGTTTTTGAAAAATAATTTTTAGAGATTTATTCACGGCCTCTACTTGTCCATTTTCTTGGGGATAATAGTGGGGAGAATGATTGTGTGTGAAAACTATTTTCGATGATAACTCTATCATCATTTCATTCTGGAAGTGATTTCCATGATCAATGGAATTCTCTTTTGGTATTATGAACCGATCTATAATTTGTTTGAATACAAAAAGTTCTACAGTCTTATCATTGGATTTAAAGGTAGGCATGGCCTCAGCCTATTTAGTAAAATAATCCACGACCATGATAATATGATGGTACCCCCTAGCCGAGGCTGGGTTTCAGTCAATGAAATCCATCCCCCACTTAGTGAAGGGACTGATGATAATGACTGAGTGAAGAGGGGAAGGGTGCAAGAGCATATTATGAGTGAACACTTGGCAAGGGTGACAATTCTTGACTGCTTCAACACAATCTTTAAAAATTGACGGCCAAAAATAACCAACTCACAATATCTTTTAGGTTGTCGCAAGCCCGGATAAGTGACCACCACACACCCCACTGTGAAAGTCATTGAGAACGAACTCAACCTCCTCGTGATTCAAACAATGATGAAAAATAACATCTACCCTTCGATGATACAACATGTCGCTGATAATAAGGTAGTTCTTGGCCTGATGGCATATACACCATCAATTGTCTCTCAACAGATGTTGGGGAAGATTTAGGGTTTGAAAGTATATTATAATATCTCCATACCAGAGGTTCGAATATGAGATAATAAATATATGTTCATCTATGAATGAATCATCATGAAAAATATCCTCATCTACCCTAGGGAATTCTAACATCAATTCCACAAAAACTAGCAATTTATTGGATTTCATGGAGGCAAAATCAAGATCAAATTCTTGCAAAATAACAATCCATTTATTGTATTCCCCCCTATGATATGCCTTGTAAGGATGTATTGAAATGGATTGATATCAACAACCACAATAGTCTTGCAGAGTAATATATCGTGACATAATCTTTGAACCACATGTATGGCTGCTAAGGATAGTTTCTCTACATGGAAGTATTTAAGCTTAGGACCAACTAGATTTCAACCAAGTTAATAGATAACATGCTCATGGATCTTGTCATCTTCTTGAACAAGAACCATACCAATCATCCCTTTGGACATGGAAATATAAAGTAGGAAATATCTACTATAGTCTGGGGGCTTCAGTAGAGGCGTCTATACCAAGGATTTCTTAAGAGCATCAAAGGACTCCTGGTCTCGCTCATCCCATACGAACAGAGTGTCCTTCTTCAAGAGACACATGAAACCCTTAGTTATGTTTGCATAGTTGGCTATGAAATGACGCAGCAAGTTATCCTTCCCCTGTAAACCCTGAAGATTTTGAATGTTGTGTGGGGGAGGCAATTGAAGTATTGCCTCAACCTTCATAGGATCCACCATGCTTCCATGCTTAGAAACTATGAATCATAAAAGGCAACAAAACCTAACGCAAAATATGCATTTGTGAGGGTTCAATCGAATGCAATAATATCGACATCTTTCAAATACTAGTCGAAGGCGAGTCATATGATCTACCATCTTGCAAGAGTGAGCAGTGATATCATCTAGATAAACTTTGACAATGTGCTTAAGATCATGAACCGCCAAGGTCATGGCACGTTGAAAGGTTGTTCCGACATTTTTAAGACTGAAAGGAATTTTCCGATATGCAAAGGTACCCCAAGGAAAAATAAAATCCATCTTGTGTTGACCCTTGGGTTTTATTTGAATTTTATTATAACTTGAAAATTCATCCATAAAAGAAAAGACTTCACTTCATGCACACTCGTCAATAATCTAGTCAATAAAGGGAGTGGGGAAGTTATCTTTAGGACATGATTTGTTCAAGTCCCTAAAATACATACATACGCGGACAAGTACTTGCTTCTTATATATGGGAATGGGGTTGGACATCGATTCGGTCAAGGGAACAAGGTATATGAAGCCAACATTGAACAACTTCTCAACCTCTACCTTAATAGCAGGGGCCTTCCTAGGACTTACAAATCTAATTCATTGTCAAACATTCATAGCATTCAGATAAGTTTTAATTTCATGTTTGACAATACTTTGGTTGATCCCTGGCATCTCTTCATATGACCAGGAAAATACATCTCAAAATTCTTTGAAGAGATCGATGTAGATATGAATTTCTTCGAAGGAACAATCTTCATTGATATATATGTTTTCAATTTTACCAGGGGTTCGAGAAATGTCGACCATGATGGTAGGAGAAATGATCTCCATGTTTTCTTTGGAATATATACCATGTGTATCTAATAGAAGCATGGTGTGACTGACCATATCACTTAGGGTGGACCTAAAATCATCATGTCCAATCCTCACAAGCTCTGGGAGAAAATAGGATCTATGATGCATATCTTCCCAAGGCCTATCAGGACCAGACATGGCCTCTAATATTTATTCATACGAGGGTAAAGTATCATCAAGGAAATCATGTGAACAATATGATGGTACAACCCATATGGGCTCAAAGATGAGATCCACCTCATCCGTCCATGAGGAGGAAGGATTTGGGTCGGTAGTAGCTTCTTGTATAGCATGATATGCAATTTACACTGTAGACTCACCATAGAAGACATTAATGTATGAAATTGGTGCTATGAAATCGAAAAAAAACCCATCAAGGAGGAATACATCTCGACACCAAAATTCTCAGTTTCGTGTAGAGAATTATCAATAACGACGACCGAAGGCCCCACCAATGTAGTAGGACCAGGATGTGAAAAGGAAAATTGGTTGATCGTCACAATATTTCCTTTGTGAGGAAAACATAACACACAAAAAATCAATGACACAATGGTTGTCATAACGTAAGTCGAATTACCCCCTAGTTAAATATTTTAGTCGAGAGGCACATCAACCACCTTAACCTCGACGTCCACAATATTTCCACCTAACTAGACTGGGAAAGCGAGAAGGATACCATGTGTTCTAAAATAACGTCCATCGAAGATGGTTAAGATGGTCATGGATTAAGAAAGTGGTGGAGAGCCAATCATGGATGATTTTAAGGATGGAAATTTATATTAAAATATAGAAACATAGGCTAATATTCCTAGTCCTTAATATGCAAAATGTAAAATGTTTGGCAATAGTTTTGTAAAAATATTCAAATTTATAAGGATTTTATATAGTTTCTATAAAATTTTGGTGATTTGTAAGGTAAAACAATTTTATTCTATGGAATTTGGGTGAATTATTTTTAGAAAAAATGGAAATTGGCGAATCATTTTTTGGGAAAAAGCCTTGCGATTATTACCTCATCCTTTATTCTTGTTACCTCTGGGTTGTTTGTTACCATTTGGGTTCGACGAATCTACAAAATGCACATCCGTCGACTAGTTAGTTGAGGACGAAGTTGTATCCTATCCTTCTACAAATTGGTTAAGAGACAAATCTTTCATCTGGTTCATCACTAGATTTGTAGTCTTAGCACATGTGGAGACCATGATGCCATAGACATGATGTCCATGATGTTAAGAACCAAATATCAATATAGCATAGAAAAACCTCAGAATAAGTACTCAACGCCTTGAAAAAGAGATAAATTCAGATAATAAGCCTCTTCGAGGCAGAAACCTCCTTATGCCCACATAAATGTACAATTACAAGATGATTCAAAATGAAAATGTCTCTTTGGTATATATAGGAGACTAGGAGGTATAATTACAACTAATGGCCTAAAGCCGACATAAATAAAATAACATTACTAATATAATATGCCCCAATTAAGGGGTAATGAGCCACTATTTAGGGCTTAACATGCCCCTCCTCTTGAGACAAGTGTTGTTCACAATGCTTGACTAACTCTGGATGCTTCTTTATAAAAGAATCAACTTCCCAAGTGGAATCTTCAACCGATAGTTTCCTCCATTTAATGAGATACTCTGAAATGGATCTATTCCTCAGTTGGAGAATTCTTGTGTCAGTGATGGCTTCAGGA
>JASDQU010237095.1:2276-15378 GCA_032191745.1 Picea mariana
TCTAGCAGTTACAACCAGTCAATTATGGCTTCTTTGGCTTATAATCCCCTTCCTTCATGTGACCTCTGGCGGTGTCCATGTTCTTATTCTAAAGGCATTTCCTGAGCTTTGTTTAGTGAGTGGTAGCTCCTTTTAACAATATGACCTTGGGCTATGAACTTCACATGACCACACAATTGTGGGCGCTTCCATAGGCAGTTTGAGAGTAACCCACTTTTCACCCCGCAATTCACTACAAGCCTCCACACATCCTTTCTCCAAAACTATGGTTTCGATTGCAGCCCACTTATGAAATATTAAGGTCTGAGCATGTTTTGGCCCTGCAATGGAGCACGACCATTGATCTCATGATCTTGACGGTGCTCTTGAATGGACAGTTCAAATCTATCCTCTCAAGTCTATGGACCATATCTCACCTTCCTACATCAATGGTTCAGATTTACTTCTGGATCCGAGCTCCGGGTGTTTCAAGTCTCAAATCCTATTGTTGTTGATTAGATATCTTTTGGAATGGAAGATCTGACATTTGTCTCCTTCGATCAACGGATCTACCTTCTTTCCTTTGTCCATGTGCAATCCTTGGTCTAAACGATCAGATGACATGTGTACTTGCTGACATGGTTTCCCATATGCCCTTTGCTGACGTTGTCTACCACATTTCCTCGAGGACGATATTTAATGACATAATATGATGACGTAGATCTCCCTGATCTAATGGTGTTTTTCTGATCTCCAGATCTGATGGTTGATGGAACTCCACATTCCAGGGATTTCAAATCTCAAACTTTTAGGAGCATAACCTCCTCCCATATTTATACCCGGAGACAATGTTGTTCATTCGATCAAGATCTTGGATCGATGATTCGATCTTTCTGCGATGCAGATTTGCTAGCTTATCCTGTCCTTCCACTCGAAATTTATCCGATGACTGACAGAACTTCGCATTCCAGAGATTTCAAATCTCAAACTTTCCTGAGTTTAAACTCCTCGCATCTTTATATCCAGAGTGAATTTTGTTCATTCGATCAGGATATTAGATCGATGGCTCAATCTTTTTGCAATGTAGCTTTTCTATCTTATCATGTCCTTACACTTGAAATTTATCTAACGATTATCGAAACTTCGCAATCCGGAGATTTCAACTCTCAAACGTTCATTTCTTCCGTACGACAATATCTCAGAGTTGATGATCTACTGATGTGTATCCTCTTTAATCCAACAAGTATCCTCCTCTCTGGAACTTCATTCTTCGTCGTGCCAGATCAATGGTCCATGCTCTCCCTTTGATCGACAACTGTGATCAAATCGCAATTTTGCATGTTGACTGTTTGAACGTGAAACAACACTGACTCTTCCAACTCCCGATATCTGAAAGACTCTAGATCAACGTCCCACAACTTTCCTTGATCCAACAATTGTGATCAATATCGTGATTTCACGTGTTCGGTGTTTGAACATGAGCCAACATTGACTCTTCCAACTCCTGATATCCTTGTAACACCCTGAAACTTCCTTACAACAACAAGCCTCACGTGATAAGTGCAATAAAGTATTTACTTGCTAGAAAATATTTTCTATCTTTAATAAATATGTTGTATTTAAGAGATATATTTATAATCTTGTTTTTGCTAATAAAAATATAAGAATAAGAACAATCCTCATTTAACCAAATTCTTTTCCACACAAGGTCCTTCATATCCTTGTATTAATTGCTTGCAAAGATATGTCGCTAAATGATTACAATAATAAAACTTAACTATAATAACCATATCATTTCTTTTTTATATTTAGATGCTTACTTTCTTTTTTTTATCTCTACATTCATTCTTATGGTATAATTTTGATTCTCATGTCTACCTTTAGAGTTTTCATAGCTTTTGTTTTCTTTTATCTCTCTCAATAACCTATGTAATATGTAGAATACACAAACTTAAATATTTTTTATTTAAAAGTGTTTAATATGAACATCTTATTTTAAGGTATTATAGTTAATAATATAAAACATAACTTATTCATTTTTTTATCTTTATATTACTTTCCAAATATTTAGACTTACAAAACTTAAACGATGTGATACTTTTATTTCTACCAGATATAAAATTTTTTGCAAAAAATCATTTAATTCAAGTGGCATATTTAATTAATATATTATCTTATTATGTCACATAACAATAATTGTTCTCCTCATTGTAACTATGATCAATTAAGTAATTGTTTAATACCTCATAAAAATAAAACTCTTCACCATACTACCCTCTTTGTGTATCTATATTCCAATATATTCATTAAATTGAGACCGACTCAAATGCCACACTACAACCTAAAAGAACTACACAAAAGATAGAAAAATATCAACTTGGACAGGGCCAAGTATTATATTACAATATAATGATTTAGTTGCACCAATCAATGCACATCAACAACATGTAATCAATTAAAATGAGATGGCAATATGCAAAATTTTTGTATTATCCTATCGCTAATTCTTTTAAGTATCAATTTACGGATTTAACAAATGAGGTCTTTTTGAAATTATAGCTAAGGATGAGTTGCTGCTAGTGCCACCAACCTTGGCCTAGTGGAGTCGTTGACTTCCTGGTAAAAGCTTCTAAAAAGGCACTCGCAGTCATCCTTTAAGGCAATCAAATCTTTAAGAGCAGAACGCTGTCATCCCAGACAATTCGTGGTTTGGTTTTCTGGTAGTAATACTCACATGACAACACAATCACAGTGGTAATTAATGAGACAATCATCACAACAATCTCAGCATTGTTAATGCTACCGCCCTTACATAAAGACAGAATGGCAGAGGAATGGTTACACAGCCGTTACATGCACAGGCATTTGCAGGGGAAAGATTGAGGCGCTACCTAAAAGGGGTCACCGTCTGAAAAGATATTTGATTCATTGTCAAAAGCAGGGTATCCATGCCCTAAAATTCCCAAAGATTGCAAGGTTTAAAAGGCCAATTTCAACGCTGAATTAGACAGAACGAATTTGCCAGTACAAGAAATTCTTGTTTTTACACAGTTAATTGATTTCTTGGGGCAATATGCATGCTCGACCGAATGATAATGGCGTTGATCGAACCCAGTAACTGTGGGCAGCATTGACAGCCCTAAATATCAGAATGATAAAGTAAAGGATGATATTTTCATCTGTCAAGCATTAATTCTAGAGAAAATTTACGTTGCTTGTATTTTGAAATCTGACCGGGACCTAAGAATTCCGAGTAGGTTAAACATTTGGTGATGTCGTGGTAATTTTGATCGCCTTTTCTGAAGAGTTGACACGACTGAAGTCTCGGGAGGTGGAATTAAGGTAGCAAGTAACAACAAGGTTAGCCAATGGCACAATCACACATTAATGATCATTTTTCAACGGAAGGCCAGTAAAGTGAAGAACACACAAGGCAAAAGAAAACGCTCAAAAATAAATCACCCCAGGTGTAAATTCATCCCAAGACTTAATACAGGAATACAATTGCCCCAAATTTGCCTAGGATAGTCAAGGAAATTCGTAGAGAAGGAAAGTAAAACATAGTCTCCAGTATTGTATATAAATAGCCGTCCAAAATACCTATCTAAATCGCCCTCCACAAAAACAATAGCTAACCGTTCAAAATAGAATAGGCCCTTTAGTAAACGCATGTAGTCATCATTATCCCAGCGCAGAGGCAACCTTTACATCTATTACATATTTACAATCGCTGGGGAAGATTCTTACAACCGCTATATATTGACAATTGCTGAAGTAATATTTCTTTTCATCCATTATCTATTTAAATAGCAGAGATAATATATACATAAGTTTTTCATCTATTACACAATGACTACGCTCAATAATAAAACAAGTCCACCCAACAAGAACAACAGAAATTGAATTCAACTGCTTTTCACATCTCTGGATACCAATATAAAAAGGCTGACAACAATAAGAGAACGTCTGGCCATAAGGATAATTCATCGAAGGGATCGCAGGAATTCTATTAGTCAAGACGCAGAAAGTAAACAACATGAAGCAAGATAAACCATATGTGCAGGCCGCAGACGTACGTCACACAATCAGGCAAGGACATCCACAGAGGTAGGCAGCTACTAGGTTCACCTTGGCTTCATCATCCTCGCACAGGAAAGCAGGGCATTGAGATCCATAGGTATTTTAATGCTAAGGCGACGACCGTAGATCAGGCTCCTGGCCAACTGCTCAGGCGAGGACTGGTAAGCTAGGGACGAAGGATAGCAACCTCAAGGTCACAATCACATGAGGTGGTCATGACATGCGGGAAAACGAAGGTCACAGAAATCAATCAACCAATCATTCAACTAGGCTATAAAAATTTCAGTCATGAAACTAGACAAACAAATTACCTACCAAATACACATGAAAATCTAAAACATACATCCTACAACATTCTATCATTCAACCGAAAAGCATACCATTGCCTATTCGCCTGCTCCGAGTGACCTCCGCGCGCTCCATGTAACTCCCACTAGCCGACCATCAAGACTACACCGGTACCTCCCAGCCAATGCTAGGGGTACTCTTCTTCCCCCTTAGCCCCCTGAGTTGCAAAGGGGCCACACACACTATCCAGAGATTTCGTCTAGCTCCCATCTTGCCTCGCAAGGTCGAGCTACCACTCCTCTCCGAGCTAGGTATCCCAACTCCCACAAGTAAATTAGTCAATTTGATATTTCTACAATGTAACGTTATGCAAACAGAAGATGATCCTTTCTCCTTCTCCTTCCTTCATTATATAGAATTTCCCCCTTCCTCTCTTTCCTAAAATCTCATGTAATTAAAGTTTTTAAAAATAATTTCCTAAAAATTATTCTTCGTACAAGTGTCACCCATCCCCTACATTCCTCCATTATTTAATTTCTTTAATTAAGTAATTATATTTATTTCCCTCACCCACCTAGAGTTACTCCTCGAATCACTCCTAGGTGTCCCTAGATTCTCTTACAGGTTTTAAAGGCTTTCCATATTATGAAATTGTTAATTCAGTTTAAAATTAGAAAGCTCTTAAATGTGGATTCCGTACTAAGTTGACTTCCCGCTTTTTCCCTTAAGTTCCCCTTTTTCCTTTTTAAGTTACCTCCTTTCCCTAGTTTCCTATTTTTTATTTTCCCTCTTTCCCCTTTTACTTAGAACTCAAAAAGGCAGGTGTGGATTTTAACCCCTCTTCCCTTTTATCATTAATTTAGTATCTTCTTAAATTATCAAAAGATAAATAATTAATTCCTTCTTTACATTTTATATCCACAAATTTTAATAATTTAATTTCTTATTCCCTTCATGTTACAGAATTTTATGAAGATCATAAATATTATTTAAGTGTTTATTTATTTATTTATATTTATTTATTTAATTTAATTTTATCTATTTATTTTATTATTATTATTTTTTTAAGGTAGCCAAAATTTTACCCCTAGCGTAATTTTAGACTTAGAACTTAGATTCTGTACTGGGCGACATTTAATTAGGGAGATTTTTAAAATTTCTTAACATGTCATTTGTCTTACGACCATCTAGGTTCATCCCTCTATCATCATCAATGCGACGTGCCCTTCAAGATGCACTAGGTGCTCCAAGGGTGCCACTCGCCTCATCTGCTCATTTGGACGACATGCCCTTCAGGACGCACTGCGTGCTCCAAGGGTGCCACTTGCCTCTTGTCTGATTGGTAGACATCAATAACCCCTGGAGTCAACACTCTACTAGGTGAACTTGTGGGAGACTAAGGGCTTCTAAGGAATAAGGCCCTCGCCTTATTGCACACCCCTTAGAATTATCGTGAGCGACTGCCGCAGTCTACCCTCACGACATCGTGTGTCCTCTCGAACTACGCATTCGTTAACCTATAGTTTGAGCCACGACGAGAGTGCTAGTAGGCTGTGGCAGGGCTGCTATCCACACCTTTCCCTCAACATCTCTAGTAGTCATGTGCGACCCCTTTACTCCATATGTGATTCTGGTCAGCAAGCTAACGTCATCATGCATCATCAACAAATCATGTCAGAACATATCCATATCATATTAGCTAGTCAAATGCACTAATATCACAATAAAACAATCAAACCCCAATGGCGCACTCCCTGACTCGATCTGGATTCCAAGGGGTTCCATCGATGCCTCTGCATCCTCAAGGTCCAAAACCCTACACACTCAGTAAAACCGAGTCAATATCACCTGTCTACATCAATGTAGTAAAACAACATGTCATCTACCCATAACGCATCATAATCAAAGTCAAATGTTTTAATAGTATAATAATCTAGATCACTTGTGAGCAAGTGTCCTCAAAGAATAAGTTCGTTCAGTTTGCCAGAGCGGGATGTTACAATCTGAAATACTCTGTGTCATATCAATGGTCCATGATCCTCTGTGATCCGATGACCTAGATCTCATCAGGGCATCATGTTTCACTAAGTTGGAGGACTACTCACCTTTGAATTTTCCAGTTCACAAGTTAGCGAAATGTTGATCTCTCGCCACGTGTCCTCTGGATCCAATGGTTCAGATCTCATCGCGATTTCTCATTTCTTGAAGTTGGAGGACTACTCACCTTTGAATTTTCTAGTTCGCGAGTCAACGAAATGATAATCTCTCTCAATGTATCATGTGGATCTAATGGTTCAGATCTCATCGCGATTTCACATTTTACAAAGTTGGAGGACTACTCACCTTTGACTTTTCCATTTCACGAGTCAACGAAATGATGATCTCTCACCACGTGTCCTCTAGATCCAACGGTTTAGATCTCATCACGATTTCACATTTCTCGGAGTTGGAGGATGGCTCTCGACCATTATCCTCTTTGCAATTATACTAGATCCAATGGATGTTGGTCCTTGGTGCTCAGCTCCAACAGATCAGATCTATACTTCTCCTCTATGCTTCATCTAGTCACTGGACTCTGATATAATGGACATTGGATATTCTGGATTGGTGATCCAATGGCCACTGTTGCTCCTCCTCCCGAGAATTGGATTTCTCAAATATCTGAGTGTCAAAGGCCACAACCTTTGATCCTTCTATGAGCCTTGATGTTTGGGATCTCGTCTGCACATCTCAGAAAGCTATCTCTCCTGAGCTTTGATCTATGCATACTTTTTTCTTCTTCACCTGAGCTTACGTTGTTCCTGTTTTTCCATTGATGCGCACTCTGATCTTGCCATCAATGACAAACACACTCTGCCTATAAACATGCCATTGTCATTGTTGTTCTTACCATCAATGACAAGCACACTCTTCCTGTAAACATGCCAACAAGCTATTTATTATCAACTGGTAAGTTGGTGACAATATTGATTTATCAATCCAAAAAATGTTGCAAAGGAATCTAAGCATCGAAGTTTAGATTAACACTTCCCTATGTTTGCATCATTCCATGAGAAAAATTTAGAGTTGTTGGTTGCACAAGCCATTTTACCAACTTGCATACAAAAGGGAATGGTGTGATCAATGCTTAGAAAGTTTGGGAGAAAACCCTCCCCTTAAATGATTGGCTTATTAAAATGAAATTAAAATTAAAAGAAAAGAAAAGAATGAAATTAAAACTAATCCTAAGAAAAACATGCTAAGCTAATGTAAACTTAAACTAAGTTGACTGTCATAATACTCTACGTAAAGGTTAGTGAAGTCATCAAGTATTCATCTGTGGTGCATTCAATCAATATCATAGCCTTCTTCTTGAGAAATGATCACTATGTGATTTCCCTCAATATTCCCTTTAGGGTAAAATCATGAAGATGGGTGTCTATTTTGCTTGTTTTATGAGAAAAAAAACTATATTTTCACAAGTTCTTCAATTTATGGCATACAAAAGTATTTTTTTATTTAGAATTTCACTTTACAGTAAAAACAAAACTTGTAAAGAATTTTGTTAGTTTTCCAATGACTATTTTTCAAATTTTTTTTATCAAGATTTGATATGTCAATTTGACAATTGTTTAACAGTATGTTCCTTACACATGAAAGGAATGATAATGAGTTATTGTTTCCCTCAACAATGTATCTATTATTAAACTTTTTTTTTTAACAAACAAAATATACTGAAACAATCTACCGAGACTCTATTTTATTAAAACTATAATTTAGAATCTAACTGATGAATATTATAATTTCTAGAATTTTTTTAAGTTAACCAAGTTGAAAGCGTTGCAAATTTTAAACACATGTTTTCCCACACCTTGCATCTATCTTAATTTTTACTTAAAAGTAAAATCTAAAAATACCCTTTTGAAAAGAACAGTTTAAGGATTATGAATATAAATTTTTCTAAATTTTTCACTGTATATTTTTAGAGATACGGATATTTTATTTCACTGAATCATAATGTCTGCTGAAAATATTATGCATGATTTTTTTTTAAAATTAAATAAAATTAGATAAAAATAATGATAATGAAAATGAAAACCAATTATAAGAATAGAAAGTAGATTCAATTTTTCAAATGCTAGTGTCATTTTCGAAACCAATTTCTGAGTATTTGCAGGAGTCCGCAACCTCCAAAGTCCAGGTAATCTTGGGGGAATTCTCTGGTTTCTGAATACACTCCCAATTTCTAGTTTTCAGCCGAAAGAATCTTTCAGTCGAAACAATATTCTTTTGGCCAAAAAACTAAATTCTAATGGAATCCATTAAAATTAAATGGCTTCCAATATTTTCGGTCAAAAGATGGTTGAGCGAATTATGTCTGTCGTAAAAAATGAAAAGACACATCGTATGGTTTCATTTCACACCAAATCGTATAAATGCGCTTTCGGCTGAACACATTTAACACAATTCATCACTTGTTTCATGGTTTTCTAGAGCACCTAAACAAAGTTTCAAATCATCTTTTTCATTTTTGTTGAAGAAGGTAATTGATCTTTGTTCAAGTTTCTATTGGAATAACAATTTATATGTTGAAAGATAAATGTTGAGCACTTTTTCAAGGTGAAGTCTTTGTTGAAAATAAATTTTACAGATAACTATACTCATGGGAAACATAATTTTGCACAAGAGAAAATTTGATCACACTCGAGATGAAAATCACCATAACGATCAAAGGAAAGAGAATTATTGGAGAAATAAATGAGAACGTGCAAATATTGAAGAAATAAACGATGATAATGTAAATAGATATTTTCAACAAGAAGAAGTCCAATGAGGTATGCATGCACATATTGTGTATATTAAAAGTATAGAATTCAAATTTAAAATATTGTTTAATATAATTGATTGTAATTACGATTTGATGTTTTTCAAAAAAACATAAATAGATTTGCCTCAGAATGTCGATGAAAACGTGTTGACGGGCGAAAATGATCGTCTGTCAATTGGAAGAACGTGTTTGGTCTGGGGTTGTCTAAATAACCCAAGCCATTTGGTATAACTCGTTCTGACGGGTTTAATGGCTCCGTTGGCCAATCTAAAAGTCTTAAAAGAAACAAATAAAGGAAATAAAAAAGCTAACTATTAAATAACCACTTAATATATATATGTACATAAATATATATAACTATTGTAGATAATATTTAAATAATAGATCTGCCTATCTTATTTATGTGCATGATATACAAGTTGCGAGTGTTAATCTAAACTCACGAAAATCTATGTAAAGATGACTTCTTTAACAAAAGAAGATAAAGAAAGAACATAAGTTATTTTTCTTTCTCTTTATTAATCTAAGATTAAACTGAAAAGGATATTATGAAATAGGAGTATGTGGATGGTCAAAGCCAGACCATATATTAGAGTTTTGAATACAAATAAACGACAGAAAGAAATGAACTGACCTATCAATGATTTAATCGACATGTATCCAACATCTATATGATTATAGAATTTCCAACTAGCCTGTCCAAGAGATAAATCTCCAATGAACCTTGAAACTATTCTGAATAAATGCAAAACAATATATTGATTGTTGAATTTTAACGATAGAATGATGAGATGCAAATAATCATTGTGGTATTTGTGATTTCAAGAAATTACATTTAAAATAAATCTAACTATAACAATATGTTGTTAATCATTCAACAAAATTAAAGAAAAATCTTATCATTTGGGTTGAACGAATGACCACTCTTTTCAATATCTAAAGCATCAAAATGTGGATGATATTTTAAAGAAGTTTTCCCAATGTCATAATAAATTGTGAAGACAAAAGCTATGAACAACTATTAATTAATTAGGATAAACAAACCATAAACGAAAACAACATTTACAGAGAGCTAAAGCCGAAATGTAAATATATGTTCCATCCAAATTCGTGAATAACTTGTCCACCTTCATCCCCAGGCCACTATGTCTTCATTACAAAAAATACAAGATTTTAAAGGGTTCAGAAAAGCTAGCTGTCTTATCTTATGAGATAAGATTGAATATCCACAATCATCTACTGATTACAAAAATAGAGGGGAATATAACCACTCCAGATCACACTAAATCTCTAAAAACTAAAAGAGTTTGTTCATGTTTACACAAAAATAAGCCATGGATATGGCTAATAAGCCCATAAATTCTTCATATCATTTGATCACCATAAACTGCCAGATATCTTGAAAGAAAAATATGAAATAAAGAAATTTAGATATTCATTTAACCGATATTTTCCAAATTTCGAATAAGAATAGACTGACTACAAAATCTGTTGATTCTGTAGCTAGTCTTATTTTAGCAACAAAATCTAATTTATTCTATGAAAAAGATTGTAACACAATAAAAACAAATCTTTACCTTTAACTGGAAAATCAAATCGATTCACATGATCTCAGAATTGATCACTGTTGTTACACTCTAGGCGGTTTTTACTATGATGTTCCCTGTTGTTTTCAAACATTTTCCTTGTCTCTGAAGAATGGACTTGAGCCTACGATTTTCATCTATTAGGGGTTCGACCTGATCAATAAGGGTTTTGATTTGCGATTGTAAAATGGGTATTTCTGCATAATATTTGTCAATCCAAAACAAACAAGTTTCACATTGTGAATCTGTGACGGTCATTTGAGAATACCCATGGTTGTATGCCAGACTGTGTCCACTGTTTCCTTTAGGTTTGTTATCAAAATTGATACCTGGAAATCCTTGATTGTGCTTCAAGCAGGGTGGAAAATTATCCAGAAATTGTAAGCCTGGTCGGGATCTTTTTTGAAGGAAGGAGGGTCTTCTTCGGCCAAAAAACTCTCGATCTCTGAATCTGAGCTTTCATGGATCTCAATCATTTTGATCAAGCCCACATGAGAGTTTGGTTTATTTTGTAGTTTCTTTTAGATCAACCTACCTACTCTTTTATTTTTAAAACCTGAATCGATATCACTTTTAGATGGCTTTCCCACAGGTCAGGTTGCATTCTTAGTAGACGTGTTAGGATGCGAGCGTTGTTCATGGCTTTGCTTAGCAACTTTTGGGTCGGGTATAGGCTTACTGAGGGTGGCTGTAACACAGGCCTATGTAGATGAAGGGACCACTCTAGCAGGGACCAAGGTTTCCTCTATCATGGGTTTGTCAACCTCTACAGCATTAGAGTTAAAGAAGCCATTCCGGGTTAGGAAGGCGTTCTAGTCATCATTTTGTAACTTCAATTGATGTATCAACAATATCTTTATCAAACTGTGGTGGAACAAGCTTGAATCCAATTGTTGTCTCTTGTACCTCTTTGCCATTTTATACAAGCTTCTCTACAAGTAATAGGGCATATTTAATTGAAACCCGATGAAATTCATCAGCAAACATATATGATATAGAAAAACAAAAACAAGATGGCTTTCGCATGTCATGGATTGTTTCAAGACTGCTAGCAAACCATGCCACCGAGTTTTCAACAAGGACATGGGCATACCTTTGTCACAGCAGTTGATTTTTTGAGATGTGACGAAAAGACTCCAAGGAACCTCCTCGACCTTGGATTTTTTAAACCACTTATGCCCACTCAAAGGAAGACTTGTTTCTTGACCTAAAAATTCATCTATGACCTCAACCTAAATGTCTCCTACCTTGGCTCAGCATCCGTCAAAAGAAAGGGTGAGTTTCTGAGCGTTTCGCAAGTTAAAACCCTGGAATTTCTCAAGAAAAACAAGCTAGCCTTGACCCTCTAGATCCTCCCTTTCATCATCACATAGGAGCAGGGCCTGAGAGCCATTGGGTTCAATCCTGATGATCGGGGCCATGGGGATACAAAAGGAAAACAATAAAACACAGTGAGTAGGGAAGGTTTCTAGGAGAAAACCAGAGCGACATTTCAGAACCAAAACTCATCAATACCCTAGCACGTATGAATAGAGGTTCTTCAATACCAAATGAAAGGTGTTTCATGAAATGAATGCTAGGAGTACATGCGAAACCCGAGACTTAGCTCGAGGTGATGGGTTTATCGTTGTCGGACTGCCACCTCTTACAGGGTACAGGCCATGACCAGGTGCATTAAATTTTATCATTGTGCAACAAGGTGGGTTTGTTTTCTAAAGTTTAGGAGAGGGAAAAATTTATAAACCAACATGTAATGACAAGGATAGGCATGACCAAAAGCCACAAAAATTATATATCATGGTTTAAATCAAATGGATCATTGGTGATTCGAATAATAACCCAAAACATGCTTCACATTTGACAAGTCAATAAAGAAGATGAGCTTCATAGCAAGAAAGAATCTTTATTAACAAAAATTGTAGATCCATCCACCTTTCATAAGCTTTAGATAAAGAGGTAAAAGCTTCGTTCATGCTTTCAGTCATGAACGAAGCATGAAAATGAAAATACTAGGAATAACCAAAAGATCACAATTGTAGTTTCAAAAATTGGTTATGAAGAACAATAATCATATGACCCCCAGGTAGGCAGCTAAATGCTTAAAAAAGTTGAAAATATGTGGGGTTGCCAACAAGATGTTGAAAATGAAATTGAAGCAAAAGAAGTTGAAACCAAAATTGAAGCAGAAGACGAATAACCTATAGGTATGTACATAAATTTAGATAATACAAGATGAACACTTGTATATAGTTTAGTGAATTTATGTTCGGGTTTTGTTTTTTAATATAAAATTTAAATTGAAATATGTAGGAGAATTTATCAACATTGATGATGAAATATTAGAAAATGTTGATACTGACAA
>JASDQU010237100.1:887-17108 GCA_032191745.1 Picea mariana
TAGGCTACATCATTGATCAACATGATGTACATGTGGATCCAACCAAGATCCAAGTCATCCGTGACTGGCCAACCCCAACCACACTCACTAAGCTTCGGAGCTTCTTGGGCCTTAAAAATTTCTACCGTAGGTTCAAGTTGGGATTCTCCCATATTGCATGGGCCCTCATCCAAATAACCAGGGGTGGTGGTGAGGCAAAATTTGTGTGGGGTTGGTCCCAACAAGAAGCGTTCGATGATTTTAAGTAGCGCTTGTGCTCAGTCCCAATACTTTCACTACCAGACCTGCAAAAGCCCTTTGAGATCAAGACAAATGCTTCAGACTATGTTGTGGGCACCATTCTCACTCAACACGGCCACCCCATGGCCTATCATAGTGAGATACTATCAGATGTTGTCTGTAAGTACCCTACTTATGAAAAAGAAATGTACTCCATTGTGCAAGCCTTCCGCCAGTGGAGACATTACATTCTTGGGAAGGAGACAGTCATCCACATTGATCATAAGCCACTGTAGTTCATGCATACACAAGGAAAATTGCAGAATGACTGCCATCAAAAGTGGTCCACATACTTGCAACAATTCCACCTCAACATCAAGTATAAAACAGGAGCACCAGTCGCGTCATTGAATGCCTCAACAAACTACCAATTGTGGCACTCACCACGGTGCTAGAATCTTGGGGCCATGAGACCACTGGATGGCCCCAACTCTATGAGACAAACCCGGACTTCGCCACCACCTACCAAATGTTGGCTGCAAATGCAGTTGTCGATAATTTCCATCTTCAAGACGAGTTGTTGTGTCATCTGGGCCATATCTATGTTCCATCAAGTGAGCAAGATAAGTTGATCTAGGAAGCCCACTACAATCGAGTGACAGGACACTTTGGTGTCAAAAAGATAGTGGTGATGCTACAGAAACATTTCTACTGGCCAGAACTTTGACAGGAGGTTAGCAAGTATATCAGGTCCTGCACTGCCTGTGCTATTGCCAAACCGACCATTAAGAAACATGGCATGTACACCCCTCTTCCTACTCCTGTAAGGCCATGGGAATCCATATAAATGGACTACATGTTGAGCCTCCCATCCACCAAGTGTGGAAATGACTGTGTTTTTGTGGTTGTTGATTTCTTTTCAAAGATGGAGATTCAGGTTGCCCACAAGAACAACTTCATAGTAGAGGCCACTGCCAAGATTTTCTTTGAAGGAGTCTGGGTACATTTTGTAATCCCACAAACCATTTTCTCATATCGGGACAATCGATTTCTCAGCACATTTTGGTCGATCCTTTGGTCACTGCTAGACACTAAGCTCACCAAATCCATGACATTCCACCCCTAGAAAGATGGCCAAACCGAGGTCGTAAATCGAATGATTGTGCATATCCTTTGCATGTATAATTCAAAGAACCCTCGCACATGGGATGAGATCCTTCCCTATGTCCATCATAGCTACAATCGATCCCTACATAACTCAACCGATCACACCCCCTTTCAGGTGGGGTTTGGATTCCAACCATTGGGTCCCATAGATGTTGCACTTCCCCTTGTGGTCACCTCGACCGACTCATATCCTTCTCCAACTGAAGCTGAAAAAGCCACCTGGTTCATTGAGAGGATCTAGCACATCCGCCAATAGGTTCAATATATCCTACATAAGTCGAATGACAAGTACAAGCCACGCCATGATCAACATCGGGTGCCACAACTTTTAGTTGGGCAACAAAGTTTGGTTGCACTTGTAGAAAGAATGCCTTGCATGACCCCATCGAAAGATTCACCCACTCTGTTATGCATCATACACCATCACCAAGGCCATGGGGAATAATGTTTTTGATCTCAGCATTCCTCCTTTCCTTGGCCTGCACCCAGTGTTCAACGTGGATCTCCTTCGCCCTTATTTCCCACCATTATTGGACACCTCAGAAGTAGAAGAACATATGACACCAACATAGCTCAACTTCGACTGCATACAACAAGAATCCAATGATAATATTTTGGACACACAGATCAAGGGCATTCGACACCAAAGGATCAATATTTATCGAGTCGTCAAAGTAGGGCAGCTCCTACAACAAGGCAAGTGGCTCACCCGGGGCCAAATTCAGGAGAACTTTCCTCATCTAATGGGGGAAATCAACGCAATGGATACAATTTCTTCCTAAGGAAGTAGGATTGATCCAGGTGGATATCTATGTCCACCCACCTTTTCCAACTAGCTCAAAACAATTTTCTGGCAATTTAGGTAATTTACTATTTTTAGCAGTTTTTCACTTCCAGAGCCATTTTGAGGCCCTAAACGATGTTTTTTGGGGAAAGGGGGAGAAATATGGAATTTCCTTTTATATTGATCCCAAAATGAATATCCTCGATAATACCTTTCTAATGGGCTATCATACGCCTAAAAAAGAGATCGTATGCAAAAGTTACGACCCCGGGAAGTTGATGTACTAACTTACCCAAACGAGGCCCACATGACTTTTGGCACTTCATCTCCTAGGGTTAGGTTTTGGATGTCTAGGGTTTTTGGAATTCTTGTTTATTTTAAAAAGGCCTTTAGAGCCTCATTTTAATCATCTTCTTGCAAATGAGGACAACCGTCACATCTCTTCTCAGAGATAAGCCACCACCATTCCAGCAAGCTTGTTTCTGTAGCATTTTACAGTTTCATCTTATTTCTTATTGAATAGAAAACCAAATTTATTGTATCTCTGTTATTTTGTGTTAAGCACCTGTTAGTAATCTATAGTCATTTCATTCTTCTCATAAAATCCGGATCAATTTTATTCAAGGTCTCTTCCTTCACTACCAAATCCTAGTATAATTGAGCAGACACTTCAACAAACTTCTCATCTTGCCAATTATCCAGTTGATTGAATTTCTCCCCCATTTGCAAGAGATGCAATCTTCTCTTGTCTAATTCAACCCTCATGGTGGAGAATGAATCCTAGTATTTGGCAAGTTCTTTTTCCATCTCATCCATTTTATGCCTCCAATACTGAATTTCCATTTAGATATGTCTGTTGAAGTCTCTCAACTATTCTAGCTTCTCCCTCTTCAAGGTTTTTCCCAGGGTAACTTCTTCAAATTCTTTAATGAACATTTTCTTATACCTTACGATTTGTAAATGGTAAGCCTATGTCTTTCCCAATTCAAAAACATGGGTCCACTTTACAAAATAAAATTAAATGAGTTTTATGCTATTAAAAATAGGCAGATATCATGTCTCTCCACCTATTGTTTTATAATTGACCTTACAATGCTTAGTTTCAAAATCCCGCAAATAAAATATAGGCCAATGGAATTCCAACCAATGGAAAGAATGCCTAATCTATTTCAGATTTGGTTCAATTCTCATTTTCATGACATCCTAATTTCACACAAAATAATATAGCTCTATCAATGCCAAAAAGAAGTAGGGCTCTGTGGTCTTGTTTCAATGTGAAAACACATCACTTGATTAACCGAAAATTCACCCAACAATGCTAACAATTCGCAATTAAGTCCTCCAAAATAAATTAAACCAATTTAGAAACTTCCAATGGGTAAAATCGCGAATATGGGTAACACTTTTGTGAGAATTAGGTCATGAAAATTTCAAATGACATGTTTTCGGCTGAACTATTAAATTTTTTGACCGAAAAATATTTTGGCCAAACTCTTTTTTCAGCCAAAAGTTAAATCTAACATCAACCCTAAAAATGTAACATAAATTTTAAATATAATGACAATTTTTCGTCAAAACTAACTTTTGGCTAAAAAATACTAACTTTTGGTTGAACTATTGGTTTGGTTGAAAATCTGTAACTATGGTACTTTTAAGAAAATTGTCACTTCTCTTCAGTTTAGTCAAACTTTTATTGGAGCAGACTCCTTCAAATATTGTGAGTTTGGTTTCAAAAGTAATACCAACATTTTCAGAATTGAATGGACTTTCATTTCATACAATTTTGTAAAATCCCCCAAAATAAATTATTTTTAAGTCTTAAAATACTTAGGAATTTATTTCTGTTTTTGGCAAATTCGAATTTGGAAAATTATTGTCATTTATGGCAATTCTAAATTTGGGAATTTGGTTAATTGTGATTAATTATTGTGACTGATTGGGAAAAGATTTGATTTTCCCAACTAACTCTTTGACTATGACACCAAGAATGATTTTAGGGGCTAAATTTCGCTCATGGGCTAATTTTCCATGGTTTTTTCCAAAAACAAGATTCACTATTTTAAAAATGATTTTCCCAAATTCTATAGGATAAAATTATTTTACCTTAAAAATCAACAAAATTTTATAAAAATTATATAAAATACTTAGAAATTTGAATATTTTTACAAAAATATCGCCAAACATTGATAGTTGACATATGAAGGATTAGTAAGATTCGCCAAGGTTTCTACATTTTAAAATAAATTTCCATCCTTAAAAATTATCCATGTATGACACTTGTAAGAGAAAAATCCTTGTTATATTTATTGTTGAAAGACAAATGGAACAACCAAGTGGAAATCAACTAACCATGACTCCATGAGTGGGGAACATGCTTGAACTACCTCGAACTACCTCAGGGCTGAATTTTACAAGTGGCAAATCGGGGATTTGGCCATTGACAAACCTTGAAAATCAGGGATTTGTAAAGCTGCAAAAATTCCCAAGGGGAAAAGAACTAGGCACAAGATGCTTTTGCACATATATAGCATATGGGAGGAGGAGGGAAATTCCCTAGTATGTTGGGGAAAAGACGAACTTGCTGCTACGTTCTCTAATTCTAGGTGTGAGGCAAGGAGAACTTATGATCTGAAGAAAAATGTCACATGTTTTTATGAGCACTATTTCTGAGTGTGAGGCAAGGAGAATTGGGATTTGAAAGAGGGCTATAGCAAAAGAGGAGTTTCAAGGTTCGCCCTCATGGATTTATGGTCAGGCTAGGGGTGAACAAAACAAGTAGTTTGGTTGTTCTGTTCGATGGTTGGGTGGAACTTGGTTGTTCCACTTGTTGTCCCAGCAATTTGTTCAGATATGTTCTTCTACTCCTCCCTCGTTGATCATTCTGTTGATTAATAATTGGTAGAATGTATTTACTTAGTTCTGGTTAAATGTTCTATTGATGAGTAACTGATAGATTACATCTACTTGTTGGGTAGAAGGAAATAAATTATTGAATAAATCTTTACAGTTAAATTTATGCATTGAGTAGAGCCAATAAAGACAGTTGTATGTGCTAACTGTTGATAAATGTATGGGAGTTTTCTTGAGTAGAGTTAAGAAAAAAATACTGTGGGAATTACTATTAACAAAAGTGTGAAAGTTATTCTATTCATGTGATTTAATCTCTGGATACAATAGAAAAACAATTTATCGGATTGATCCGTGGTTGATATTAAAGAAGTTTAAATTATACAATGACCAAACTGAATTTTGAGGGATATCAGAATTGAAATATATGTGTGTGTGTGTGTGTGTGCGTGTGTGTGTGTGTGTGTGTGTTGTTACCTATGGACTTTCTAAGCTATCTAAACATCTATTGCACAGAAAGCTATTTCTCGGCTATTGCAAGTATTTTTTCTTTTAAGCCGACTATATGAAATATAGAAAAAGGTTGCAGTTCTCTTCCTTTGATAAACTCGGGAGCAATGTCCAAGGATTTTAACTACATAAACCTGTTACCTATTGTAGAGTCGGTCCAATATTTAAATGAGTCTTCAAACTCTAAATAACACCTGCGATCATAACTACTATTTAGGGAAATCATTTCCAGTAGGGATTTCCCCTCTATCCTTTTCTTTAAGGATTGAAGATAAATTTAACCAGCTGCTTATAGGAGCCTGGTATAAAGACTACCAAGATAATAATGTGCTAGGGTAGATCCGTATCTTTTTCAACAGAATCTGGGTCGTTAGATCAAGTGTAGTTGCAAGAAGGTTAAGGTCAAGAGGCTTTTGACTTTCTAAAGCTCAGGAGAGATAGTGTGAAGCTACACACAGAGTGCAAATGTGCGTAGGGCCGAAGTCATGTTTCATTGATGAAATCTTAGGAGGGACAATGCTTTCAGAAACACAGACGAGACCTAAAGTTACAAGGCTCGCAAGAGAAATTTGGAAGGCGTAGCCTTTGAAACATTTGAAATCTCCCAGGTTAGGGAAGATAGCGAAAACAAAGCTCAGGAGGGATAGTGGTTTTAAGTCTCGAGAGGAAACACTTAGAAAAGTATCCAAGTCTTGAAGAGTTGAATTATCTAAAAGTGGAGCGCAAACATTCAAGGTAATCACCAGAAGATCAAGGGTTAAGATCCATTCAGGAGAAGCTGAATATTTCAATATGTTAGATCTCGGAGAAGTAGCGCACTGGTTAGTCGTAAGGAATTATCAAAATTTTGCAAACCAGAAGATTTGGAAGAAGCAGAGTGAAATCTGCAAAACCCCGAAACGTGAAATGACGAAATCATTGGGACCGTCCATAGAAAGGGGACACATAGAAAGAGATCAACATTTTGTTGACTCACAGAGTGGAAAGGTCAAAGGGAAGAGTCGTGAGGATTCATGAAATGTGAAATCACGATTTAATCTGAGTTATTGATCGAGGAGAGGTCTCGATCGTCGATTGTCCAGGGAGAATTTTAGAATATCGAGGATCGAGAGTAGGGAAGTGAGCACCCATCCAACTTCATGAAACACGAAGTCTCGATATGTGAAGGAAAGATCTAGACCGTTAGGTCCAGAGTAGCATGAACCGTCGAATTTGGGGTGCTTCAAAAATGTCGGCATGTCGGAAGTCGAGAATGTGGAGGAAGTGTTAACTTGGAAGTCGTGTGTTGCAAAATCCCGATTGCGAAAGGAGAGTCTGGACCATTGGATCTAGAGAGGATACGTGTCAACGGGTCAGGAGATCTAGAAGGAGGAAAAATTTGGAGTGTTGAATCAACTAAATCATGGAAAGTCGAAGAGATGAGAACCGTCGATGCGAAGGAGGACACATGGTGTCATATATAGAACTCTGGAAGATAGCCAGTCAATAGGGATGAGAGATTGAGATATGAGACCTTTGAAGTCCAGAGAGTCGTAACAGATCTGAGCCGTCAGATCCGGAGAGGAGACATGGTGAATATCTATGGACTCCAGGCAAAGACCCGAAGTAATTCTAGTTTGTCTGATTTAAGAGGACACGTGGCAAGATTCCGCGTAGTTAAGGAGAAGGAAAAAGGGACTTGAGATTTGAGATCCTCGAAGGCTGGATCCACGAAGGATGTCCTAGCCATGGATTCAAGAGGATATGTGGAAATAGATCTTCCACTCCGAGAGATTCTCACGCAGATGAGAGTAGAGTTGAGAGTTGAAACTCTCGGAGGCCAGAAATGCAGAGTCAATGGTAGCCATTTATCTAGAGGGGAGTTACGTGTCGACATATCATGGGAATCTGGTGAGATGCATGAAAAAGGAAAGAAGGGTGGAACGAAGTTTGATAACAATCATTGAAGAGAAGCATCACCGATAGGCAGGATATTGATGGACGGGGAGATTTTTCGAGTCAGAACTTCTGTGGAGGATAATGTTTCCTTGAGCGGGTCGCAATTTTCAACCACTATTTTGGTGATGGGGTATGTGTCACCTGGAGGAGGATTCTGGGTAGAAAAGAGGGTTTGTTTGAAGCCACTATTTCCCATGCCCTCATTCATGCATTAGCATAAGGGCACAGCCCAAGGGCATATTAATGAAGGGGCTAGTGAAGAGTAGCTAGCGCCCGTGAACTGAGAAGAAATTAGAGCACACAAAGACACATGGAAAAGGAAATAAGGGTGGAATGAAGTTTGATAACAGTCATTGATTGGAAGCAGCACTGATAGGAAGGAGATTAATGGATGGGGAGAATCGTGCAGCTGAAAATTCCATAGAGGATAATGTTTCCATGAGCGGGCCGCAATTTTCAACCACTGTTTTTGTGACGGGGTATGTGTCAACTGGAGGAGGATTGCAGGGAGAAAAGTGTGTTGGTTTGAAACCACTCTTGTCGGTGCCTTCAATCGTGCATTAGCATAAGGGCATAGACAAAGGGCATATTAATGAAGGGGCTAGTGAAAGTAGCTAGCACCCATGAACTGAGAAGCAATTAGAGCATGAAGAGACAGAAGGTTTCAAGTCTGCGATATAGGAACTGAACCTTAACTTTAAGCATGCAAATCTAAGTTTTAGACTCCACTTCGTTTAGACCTGTATGATATGCTTACTGTCTATGCTTAAATATTTTATGTAATTCGAGTGGGGTTCTCCCTCTGTGAATATAACGTTAATACATATACATGTATATAGATATGTGGAAAGGATTATAATGTTAGTGTGGATTTACTATCCTTGATGGTTATTTTAGATATGTGGGTAATCTAATAGATTGGGGTATAGAGAAGTTACCCTTGACCCTTTGAGCATATGATTAATGTGCAATAGGAAATAACTCAGAGATAAAATTTGTTATAATGTTAGTTAATTATGTCAATAACTGGAAAACATAAATCTTGAAAAATTGATAGTGATGACAACTACCTATTTATAATAACAATAGGTCTTTCGAGATAAGTTGTTCAAAGAGAAATAAATTTAATGTCCCTATAATTTTTTTTTTTAATTGGTAAATTTGGGGAACATTACATATGGTATCAGAGTAAAGGTTACAACACTTGGACCTTAAACAGGGCCAAAAATGTTTGCTTAGCACAAGATTTCTGTTTAATGAAAATCTAACAAAACAATTACGGTTACAAAAATAAAAACTTTATTTCTGTTGTGATCATGGCAGCACAGAATGAAGCTGAGATCAGACTCAAGGGGAATCCTAAGAAAAGACCTCCTAAAGAACCAAGGAAGAACAATGACGAAAGTTAACCTACTGAGGTTCTACAAACCATGAGAAATCTCATTGTGGAAGTGCAAGTTTTCAAAGCAAACAATGAGAAACTGAAAAAGGCACAACAAGAACAGTAGGAAATAAATGAAGTACTGTTGTGTAGCATAATACCAAAGAAGATCCCAAAGGATAATAATGAGGAAGAAGAGGTCAGCAAAAGGGCCTCTAAAAATTATGGTCCTGAAGGAGAAAAAGGGGATATCTCTTCCGAAGGTACACCATCAACAGAAAATAAAACAACCAAAAGAAGAAAAAGGAAACAGGTGGACCACCTGGAGGGAGAGTTCAAGAAAATCAAACCATCCACCTTTGACGGAGAATCCAAAACAGGGGAGGAGGTTGAAGTATGCTTACTAGACATAAAAAAGTATTTCCAAATCTACAATTATTCCACTAACATGAAGTTCAGAATGGCCATCTATAACCTAAAAGGAAAAGAAACTATATGGTGGCAAGACTTGAAGTTAGCCAAAGGCCTAAAGGAAAAACATATGGAGTGGTCGGATTTCAAGAAATACTTTAAGAAATAGTATTTATCTAAAAGTTACTATGAAAGAAAAGTCAAAGAGTTTTATGAACTACGATTCAGTCAAATGACTATGGATGACCTGATAAACAAATTCCTGGAATTATTAAGGTTCGTTCCTTATATCCAGGAGGACAAAGTAAAAATCTAGTGGTTCCTAAGATATTTACCATAGTCATCTAAGGAAAGAATAGAATTCAGCAACCGCAAGTCCTTAAGTAAAGTTTTTCAGGAAGGCTCGAATGTGTTACGACCAATACAAACAATGGTTGGAATTTCCCAAGGCTTCGAAAAACAAGAAACAAGACCGGATGAATTAGCGGAAGAAGGGATATCAACCAGCCCCTTTCCAGAACGCATCAAATAGTTTTCCAAGGAAATATTTTCACGCCAATAACCAGAACACCCAAGGAGGTGGTAAACCAGTCAATTTGGGAACAAAGAAGTTTGGGGATAGCCCCAAAGAACCGTTAAAATGTTGGGAATGTGGAGAACCTCACTTAAGGAGGAATTGTCCACGTTTGACTTCAACAACCAGGACTATAGTTCAAAACTTATAGGAAGCCTCTATGGTGGGAGATGTGGGCAGGAGTTTACATCGGATCAATGCAGTTGTGGAAGAACAACAAGTTGATCACCAATCCACTGTAGTGGAAATTGAAGGTAAAATTAACAATACTCGTATTTCTTTTTTAATTGATCCTGGATCTACTTTAGTTATATCGCTCCTGGTGTACTGGATTCAAATAAACTTAAGAAAACAAGACATGAAAAATCTTGGCTAGTACAACTAGCAACAAGAACAAAAAGAAAAGTATATGATTTTATTTCCGACTATGAGTTCAATTTAGGTGGTCAAAACACAAAGACAAATCTCAACATTCTACCATTAGGGTCTTATGACATAATTATCAGAATGGACTAGTTAGAAAGGCATAAAAAAATCACTCAAGTATAAATACGAAAATGACATTGTTAGGATCGTTCAAGGCATACAAAAACCAATCTCAGTTAGTCATATTTCAGCAATGCAATTTAAGAAGTGCATGAGAAAAGGTTGTCATATTTATGCTATCCAAGTGACAAATCTGTTGGAAAAAGAAAATAAAYCTAKCTTAGARRATTTTGTCGTCTTGCATGATTTTAGAGATGTGTTTGTTGATGAGATACYTGAATTGCCCCCAAGGAGAGAGATAGAMTTTTCTATYGATMTKMTACYRGGATCAACTSCTATATMTAAGGYRCCCTACCRAATGAGTTTASTTGAATTAACAGAATTAAAGATTCAACTACAAGAAYTGTTGGACAAGGAATACATMAGGCCAAGTGTCTCACCATGGGGAGCACCAGTCYTKTWTGTTAAAAAKAAAGAMRKAACTCTRAKATTATGMATTGRYTAYAGAYAGTTAAACAAAATGATYGTTAAGAACAAATACCCYTTACCTAGAATCAATGATCTGTTCRATCAWGTAGGTGGGGMAAAKATTTTCTCTAAATTGGATTTAAGATCTGGTTMCCACYAGGTTAGAATAAAAGATGAGGACATAAGTAAAACAACATTYAGAATGAGATATRGACATTMYRAATTYGTTGTTATAYYGYTTGGTCTCAYTAAYGCACCAACGACATTTATGTGTTTAATGAACAACATTTTCAGTCAGTACTTGGATAAGTTTGTTTTGGTATTTATTTAAAATATACTAGTATATTCTAAAACATAAGAAAAACACAAAGAACACCTAAGGATAGTTCTGTAAACTTTAAGAAAACAAAAACTATATGCTAAATTCGACAAGTGTGACTTTTATCAAAAGAAAATATAGTACCTAGGACATGTAATATCTTAAGAAGGTATTGCAGTCAATCCATAGAAAATAAGAGCCATCATGGAATGGATGATCCCTAAGGATGTAGAGTACATCTGGTCCTACATGGGAATCACCACATATTTATAGAGGTATTTGCCAAGATTTCATACCCCATCACATCGTTGCAAAAGAAAGAAACCAAGTTTAACTAGTCACGGGAATGTCAAGATAGTTTTAATAAGTTAAATGAATTGTTAACAACCTCACTCATTTTAAAAGCAGCAGATCTGGAAGAAGACTTCACAGTCTATGTGGATGTGAGTAGAGAAGGTCTGGGTGGTGTCCTAACTCAAGAGGGGCACGTTATTTGTTATGAGTCCTAAAAACTATAGGAGCATGAATGAAACTACATCACTCATGAGTTAGAGTTAGCAACGGTAATACACACTTTAAAGATCTAGCGGCACTATATAATGTGCAGAAAATTTCTATTATTGATTGATAACAGTGGTGTGAAATTTTTGTTTAGTCAACTAGACCTTAATGCAAGGCAAGCAAGATGATTGGCCTTCTTGAGCGAGTTTGACTTTGAGGTAAGACACATCAAGGGTAAGGAAAACAAGGTGGTTGATGCCTTAAGTAGAAGAACTCATGGTTTGTTTGAAATGAACATTAGCAAGTCTGAAAGTGATCTTGAGCAGAGGATAAAGGATGCAATTAATAATGATGAAAATTACACTAAAACAGTGGCAAATTTACAAAATAATGCATAAAATTTAGACAGAACAGATCTGAGTTTAGACAAAAATCGTCTACTAAGATTAAAAAATAGATTATACACACCAGATTCTGCTGAATTAAAGTTAACAATTTTAGACAAAGTACATAAGAAACCATATTCTGGTCATCTGGGATACCAGAGAATGGTGACAACACTAAGGAAGTTATTTTTTTGGCCTAATATGAAGGGTGAAACAGAAGAATAATTATCTAGGTGTGAAGATTGTCAATAGGTGAAAGCTAAACACCAACATCCAGTCAGTCTATTGCAACCTCTACCTATGCCATAATGGAAATGGGAGACTATATCACTAGATTTTATTACAGGTTTGCCTAGAACTCAAAAACAGAATGATTCAATTATGGTAGTAATCGATAAGCTTAATAAGTCTACATACTTTATTCCTGTAAATTCTACTTATAAAGATATTAACATCACTGAAAAATTCATGAAAGAAATTTTTAGACTGCATGGCATTCCTAAAATGGTGATTTCAGATAGAGACGTAAAATTTACATCTACGTTTTGGAAAGAATTGTTTGCAGGGATGAATACTAAATTGAATTTCAGCACAAGCTACCATCCACAAACGAATGGGTAGATTGAATGAACAAACCAAATCGTGGAAGATATGTTATGTATGTACGTAAGGAAAAAGCCAAGTAAGTGGGAAGACTACCTGCACATGGTGGAATTTGCATACAACAATGGTTACTAGACATCGGCTAAGATGAGACCCTTCAAAGTATTGTACAATAGAAAGTGTACGACTCTGATTAGCTAGGATAACCTAGTTGATAGACTCATGGTGGGGCCTGAAATGATCCAGGAAATGGAGAGTACGGTAAGAAAAGTACAACAAAATTTAAAAGAAGCACAAGATAGACATAAAAGTTACGCAGACCAGAAAAGAAGACACCAGGAATTCCAAGTGGGAGACCATGTCTATTTAAAAGTCAAATCCAGAAGAAGTTCACTAAATCTAGGAAAATGTTCCAAGTTGTCACCCAGGTTTTGTGGCCCTTTCGAGATCTTAGCTTGAATTGGACCCATGGCATATCAGCTTGCTCTTCCTGCAAATCTGAAAATTCATAATGTATTTCATGTTTCTTTGTTAAAAAATTATGTTCATGATCCTACTCACATGATCAATTGGAACATGGTGCGGGTGGAACCAAAAGGTGAGTTCCAAGATGAACCTTTGGACATTCTAGAAATGAGAGAAATATCACTACAGAACAGAGTAGTCGCCTAGGTAAAAGTGCAATGGAAGCACTTTAGTCATGACGAGGCCACTTGGGAGTTGGAGGGAGATTTCCAAAAATCTCATCCAACCCTATTCCGAGAAAGGGACAAACACTGATGACATTGTTGTACTGAAGGGGGAACGGATGTAACATCCCCAAAAATAAATTATTTTCATGTCTAAAAATACTTAGGAATTTATTTCCATTTTTGGTAAATTCAAATTTGAAAAATTATTGCCATTTATGGCAATTCTGAATTTGGGAATTTTGCTAATTGTAATTAATTATTGTGACTGATTGGGAAAATATTTGATTTCCCAACTAACTCTTTGACTATGACACTTGTAAGAGACAAATCCTTGTTATATTTATTGCTGAGAGACAAATGGAACAGGAAGGTTGAAATTAGCTGACCATGACTCCATGAGCGGGGAACATGCTTGAACTATCTCACAACTGAATTTTACAAGTGGCAAATTAGGTATTTGGCCATTGAAAGCCCTTGAAAATCAGGGATTTTTAAAGATTTTAAAATTCCCAAGGGGAAATGATCTAGGCACAAGATGCTTTTGCATATATATAGCATATGGGAGGAGGTAGGATGCTACCTAGTATGCTGGGGAAAAGATAGACTTGTTGCTATGAGCACTAATTCTGAGTGTGAGGCAAGGGGAACTTCCAATTTGAAGAAAAATGTCACTTGTTGTTATGAGCACTATTCCTGAGTGTGAGGCGGGGAGAATTGGGATTTGAAAGAGGGCTATAGTGAAAGAGGAGTTTCGAGGTTTGTCCTCATGGATTCATGGTTAGGCTAGGGGGTGAATGGAACAAGTAGTTTGGTTGTTCTATTCTATGGGTGGGTGGAACTTTCTTTTTCCATTTGTTGTCCCAACGATTTGTTCAGATATGTTCTTCTACTCTTCCCTCGTTGATCATTTTGTTGATTAATAATTGGTAGAATGTATTTACTTAGTTCTAGTTAAATGTTCTATTGATGAATGACTGATAGATTACATCTACTTTTTGTGTAGAAGGAAATAAATTATTGAATAAATCTTTATAGTTAAATTTATGCATTGAGTAGAGCCAAGAAAGACTATTGTATGTGCTAACTGTTGATAAATGTATGGGAGTTTTCATAAGTAGAGTTAATAAAAAACTACTGTGGGTATTATTGTTAACGAAAGTGTGAAAGTTCTCCTATTCATGTGATTTAATCTCTGGATACAATAGAAAAAAAAATTATCGGATTGATCTGTGGTTGATATTAAGGATGTTTAAATTATACAATTACCAAACCGAATTTTGACGGAATATCAGAATTGAAATATATATGTGTGTGTGTGTGTGTGTGTGTGGGTGTGTGGGTGGGTGGGTGTGTGTTGTTACCTATGGAATTTCTAAGCTATCTGAAAATATATTACACAGAAAGCTATTTCTCATCTATTTCAAGTATTTTTCCTTTTAATATGACTGTATGAAATATAGAAAAAGGTTGCAGTTCTCTTCCTTTGATAAACTCAAGAGAAATTTCCAAGGATTTTAAATACATAAACCTATTACCTATTATAGAGTCGGTCCAATATTTAAATGAGTCTTCAAACTCTACATAACACCTACGATCATAACTACTCTTTAGGGAAATCGTCTCCAGTAGGGGTTTCCCCTCTATCCTTTTCTTTAAGGATTGAAGATAAATTTAACCAATTATTTATAGGAGCCTGGTATAAATACTACCAAGATAATAATGTGCTAGGGAAGATCCGTATCTTTTTCAACAGAATCTGGGTCATTAGATCACTTGTAGTTACAAGAACGTTAAGGTCAAGACTATTTCTCCTTTTGGAAGCTCAGGAGAGATAGTGCGAAGCTGCACACAGAGCGCAAGTGTGCGCAAGGTCGAAATCATGTTTCATTGACGAAATCTCAGGAGGGACAATGCTTTCATAAACACAGATAGGACCTAAAGTTATAGGGCTCGCAAGAGAAATTTGGAAGGTGCAGTCTTTGAAACGTTTGAAATATCCCAGGTTAGGGAAGATAGAGAAAACAAAGCTCAGGAGGGATTGTGGTTTTAAGTCTCGAGAGGAAACACTTAGAAAAGTATCAAAGTCTTGAAGAGTTGAAGTATCTAAAAGTGTAGTGCAAACATTCAAGGTAATTGCAGAAAGATAAAAGGTTAATATCCATTCAGGAGAAGCCAGAATATTTCAAGTTGTTAGATCTCGGAGAAGTAGCACACTAGTTAGTCGAAGGGAATTATTAGAATTTCACAAACCAGAAGATTTGGAAGAAGTAGAGTGAAATCTGTGAAACCCCAAAATGTGAAATCCCGAAATCATCGAGACTGTCCATCGAAAGGGAACACATGGCAAGAGATCAGCATTTCACTGATTCGCAGAGTGGAAAGGTCAAAAGGTGGAGTCATGAGGATTTGTGAAATGTGTAATCACGATTTAATTTGAACTGTTAATCGAGGAGAGATATGGATCGTCGATTGTCCAGGGAGAATTTTAGAATATCGAGGATCAGGAGTAGGGAAGTGAGCACCCATACAACTTCGTGAAACATGAAGTCCCGATACACGAAGGAAATATATGGACCGTTAGGTCCAAAGGAGCATGAACCATCGTATTTGGGGTGCTCCGAAAATGTCGGCATATCAGAAGTCGGGAATGTGGAGGAAGTGTTAACTTGGAAGTCATGAGACGTGAAATCCTGATTGTGAAAGGAGAGTCTAGACCATTGGATCCAGAGAGGATATGTGTCAACGGGTTGGGAGATCTAGAAGGAGGAATAAGTTGAAGCATTGAATCAGCCGAAGCACGAAAATCCGAAGAGCTGAGAATCGTTGATGCGAAGGAGGACACATGGTGCCAGATCTAGAACTCTGGGAGATACCCAGTCAACAGAGACAAGAGATTGAGATTTGAGACCTACGAAGTCTGGAGAGCCGGAACAGG